>VKOC01005061.1:0-13759 GCA_009364415.1 Spea multiplicata
AAGGGACCCCTCCCCCAAATATAAGTCCACTTTCCTCAAACCCCTATTTTATCTTAATACTTACATTTTCGCTTTTCTTTTTTCCCCCGCTGTCCTCCGATGTGACGATCCTCTCCCCGTCACAAGGAACTCTTCTGTGAGCCTGCCCCCTTGTGCGTCAAGTCTTGAAAAGGAACGGGACGAAGAGCCTCAGAGTGTGTGTGTGTATGTGTGTGTGTGTGTGTGCAAGCCAGCCGTCTAACACCTAAAAAAAGTGGCTGGCGTGCACACACAGCGGTCTTGCCACCTCACTTTGCAGCCACATGAACGTTGGTCTGCAAGCCCAATAGTAGACCGTTGAGGTGCAGTGGGTCGCACTTTGGACTCCCCTGACCTAGGCACCAGGACAAAATTCTCGGTCACCATGGCGACCTGGGATTTGTTGAGCCCTGGTATAAGGCATATCTGGGGGGGGCAGAGTGGCATATATGGGGGGTATAAGGCATATCTGGGAAGCAGTGTGGCAAGCTTGGGCTCAGGTGTACATAAAAACAAGAAATATTTTTTTTGCAAATTTTTTTATTCTGCTCTTTGTTTTTCACCCAATTTATTCATTAAATCATCACTCCTAACACACCTCACCCAATCATAATCATACCTCATTCCACACCACTCCTACGACCCCCAGGCAGCACATCTAATGCCTATTACACCCAGCCACCACACATCCCAACTCACTCCTACCACACATCCCAACTCACTCCTACCATACCCAGCCACCACAATACACAATACAATAGGTGGGGGAGACTGATTTATACATTAGACTAAAAGAATGGTGGTCACTCCTTGGTGGCAGATCCTGGCTGTCTGCTGGAGATAATCCCCTCAGCCAGTGATGAGATGATACTGCTGGGGGTAGCCACAGAAGTCTTTAGAAACCCAGGGCCCATAGTCAATAGGGAGGAGGCTGGCAGTCAGGCTTCTCCAGTGGCCCCAGTGATGGAGGTTTCTGTCACAATAACCCAATCCTATCACACATCCCAACTCACTCCGATCACACTCAGCCACCACACATCCCAACTCACTCCTATCACACTCAGCCACCACACATTCCAACTCACTCCTATCACGCCTAGCCACCACACATCACAACTCACTCCTATCACACCGAACCACCACGCATAACAACTCACTCCTATCACACCCAGCCACTACACATCACAACTCACTCCTATCACACCCAGGCATCACGTATCAGGCCCATCATACCCAGCTATTACATATTATACCTCACTCCCAGACAGCTTTTCTTCCTTCCTCCTCCTCTTCTTCTTCTTCTTACCTTGAGCAGAGCTAGAAACTCCAGAAGATGCAAAACGGGGTAGGCCAGATGAGCGGTAGCAAGCCAGGAATGGAAAGGAAGGGGCGTGTCAAGACAGACACTTGGGGGAGTGGCTGGGAGAATGAGAGGTGGTACATGGCAAAATAGCCCCTCCCCTGTCTCTCTATTGGTGCTGGCTGCTGCAGGGGAAGTCTGTTGCCGGTTCCCAGCCAACAAAAGCACAGTGTGCATACTAGTGATGGGAAGTTCGGATCAGTAAAGTGAATCGGATCACTTCAAGTGGTCCGTTGAAATGATCCGATTCTTCGGATCACTCGGTGTGACTCATAGGAGTTACTATTTCCCAGTCCCTCCCTGCAGTCACACTGATGATTGACCACGCCCCTTTCATTAGAGTCTATGAATCCTCCTGCCTGCCTACTCTGGTGATGTCACTGAAGGCAGAGATTTATTCAGAGAATCCTTTATAGATTCAAATCCTTCAGAGAACGATTCAGAGAATCTCACCTACACCATACTTTTATAAATAAATATAGGATTAATCTTCACTGCCCCAGGATTTAGATTCCCCTTAGTTTGCCCACCTTTACCTCTAACTGCACCTTAAATTAATTAAATTAACCCTCAGTCCTCAGCATTAAATTAACCCTAAGACCCCATTAACCATAACTGCCCCTAAATTTATCTGGAGTACATGCAATTAATTTAGGGGCAGTTATGGTTGATGGGGTGTTTACGTTTAAATTGGGGCAGTTATGGCTAATGGGGTCTTTAATGCTGAGGACTGAGGTTTAATTTAATGAATTTAATTAAGTTAACTAAAGTGCAGTTGGAGGTAAAGGAGGGCAAACTAAGGGGAATCTAAATCCTGGGGGCAGTGAAGACTAATCCTATATTTATTTATAAAAGTATGGCGTCAGTGAGATTCTCTGAATCATTCTCTGAAGAATTCCAATCTCTGAAGGACTCTCTGAATCTATGAGTCACAGTTCCTCTGTGAATCAATGAGCTGCAACCTGATCCCAGAGTCTGTGTCTGTGTGCTGTGCAGATGACTCACTCTAGGATCAGGTTACAATGGCATGATTCACAGACTGAACTGTTACAAATGAATCATTCAGTCTACTGAACCGATTCATCCGGATCACTGAAAAGAATTGGATCAAAAGAATGATTTGTTCATGATCCAGACATCACTAGTGCACACAGCGTGCTGCACCGTGAGCAGGGCCAGTCTGGCCCAGCTCACGCAGGCCGCACATTGAAGTTTGCACATTGGATACCCCTGACCTAGGCGCCTGGACAAAATTCTCAGTGGCCATGGCATCCTAGCTTATCTATACACTTAACATTTTTGAAAAAGGCTCTATCTATCCTGATAAACAAATGTGTGGTTAAACCTAATGAGAGGAGGTGGTTAATGTTTGAACACAAGACAGCAAAAGTGATACAAACCTTTTATAATCTCTAAAAGGAAAATACATTTCAAGTCCTTAAGGGGTTAAACATATCTACTAAACAAATGAACACTTACCATTCACAAAGCTGTTTATTAACCAAGAATACCAGCTGTAATAGAAGACATGTGCCAATTATAAAACAAAATTAATGATATAAACAAAACACAACGAAGGTATGTTTGTTATTTTATTTTTACACTTTGGTTGCTATAAATACCGTATTTGCTCGATTATAAGACGACCCCCCAAAATCTGAATATTAACTTAGGAAAAAAGAAAAAGCCTTTTACGAATAAATGTTAATTCATGTAAACTATTTTTTTTTAATAAAAGCTATGATTAAGAAAAATATTTTTTTTGTTTTTATTTCCTTGTATTTTCCAACCTGTCCCCCAGTTATGCACACTCCAATATGGCACTGTGGCTCATGATATGTCTTTTAACCCTCTATATGCCACTGTGCCCCATGGTATGCCTTTTGACCCCCTATGTGCCACTCTGCCTCCTGAAATGCGTTATACCCCTATATCCCATTCTGGCATTTAGGGGGTTAAAATGCATATTATGGGGCAGAGTGGCATATAGGGAGGTATAAGGCATTTGAGGAGGCAGAGTGCTCTATTAAATGCCCCCTTAGCGCCACTCTGCCTCCTGAAATGCCTTATACCTCCCTATATGCCACTCTGACCCATAATATGCCTTTTAACCCCTAAATGCCAGAGTGGCATATAGGGGTATAAGGCATTCCAGAAATGCCCTATGCCCCATTTAACTAACACATACACACACCCCCTATGCCTCCCATTTAACTAACACACACACACACTTGCTTACCGGTGCTTCCAATTTCCTGCTGTATTGCCGGGGCAGCGGGTTGACGCCTCCTTCAGCTGCAGCCAGAAGGAGGTGGAGTTGGCAGCGGGGGTTTGTCTGTGTCCGTCGCGCATACATTCCCTGGCTGTCAGAGACCAGACTCTGATCTCTGACAGTCGGGGAATGTATGCGCGACGGACGCAGACAAATCCCCGCTGCTAGCCCCACCTCCTTCCGGCTGCAGCAGACGTTGTCTACGCGGATCGCATAGACGTCAACCCGCTGCCCCGGCAATACAGCAGGAAGCACTGGTAAGTGGGGCGGGGGGTTGAGACAGGAGGATCCAGGTCCCCTGCAGCGGTGCGGGGGATCTGGATCTTAGTCTCCTAATCAGACCTCTATTTGAGGTCCGATTAGAAGACGACCCCGATTAGAAGACGAGGGGTATTTTTCAGAGCATTTGCTCTGAAAAGTACCTCGTCTTATAATCGAGCAAATACGGTACAATCAAACCACTGCCACAGAACAGAACCCAATCGCGTTACTAGGGAAGTGAAACAAAGTAAACATAATATGCCGGAACTGGTTACTGATGCTGGTT
Source organism: Spea multiplicata (assembly GCA_009364415.1). Lineage (NCBI taxonomy): Eukaryota > Metazoa > Chordata > Amphibia > Anura > Pelobatidae > Spea > Spea multiplicata. The sequence goes on from VKOC01005061.1 coordinate 4,198, forward strand.
TAAACTATAAAGATAGTCAAGCTTTCAAATGGCTAGCATTCTAGTCACACCAACAATGTAATATCTATCTGAAACAAGCTAACTCTTCTTTCCCTGCTACACGTTGCACCCATGTTAAGTCGACGTAACTGTGCCATAAGACTAGTTCAGCAATAGAGACAGAAAAAATATCCTGTGTTTTTATGTTTTTTGCATGTTATGGGACAATATGTACAAGTAGTGTTTTGCTATTTCAATTTTTTTTCCAAATCTGGTAATTCTGACCCCATGTGCTATTTCAGGTATCTTTGAAGCCGACCAACAGGGGCACACTGTGAGATCACTGTGAACTGTGAGGGGCTCAGTTAGGGGGACTGCATTGTCCAGGAATTGAAACATCTTTTTATTTATTAAAAATTTCACATAAGACAACACATTACCAGCGTATCAAGTTATAAATAGGAACACGCAGATCAAATAGTAATGCGAACAATTAAGAACTATTAATTTAACCTTGCATAACAATGTAGCAACATATAACACATCATAGATCAGAAGAACTATAAAACTCCTGATCTATTCCCCAAGAAAGAAAAAGAAGAAAAGAAAGAAAGAAAAAGAAGAAAAGAAAGAAAGAAAAAGACTCACCATGCGTATCATTCCATTCAATCCAACAGGCGATAATTCTTCAGTAGATGATATATATATATGCTCATGTTATGAGAGATTCCAGTTGACATAGGGTATTGAGCTAACCAAGGCCTCCAAATTTAAAATGTATGAAGTCTCATTGTAGTTTGGAAAACACCCTGTTCCAATAAGCATTGGAGCTTGATTTGATTACCGTATTTGCTCGATTATAAGACGACCCCCCAAATCTGATTAATTTAGAAAAAAAGAAAAGAAAAAGCCTGAATATAAGACGACCCTATAGGAAAAAAGTTTTACCAGTAAATGTTAATTCATGTAAACTATGTAAACTATTTTTTTAATAAAAGCTATGATTGAGAAAAATATTTTGTTTTTAATTCCTTTTATTTTCCAACCTGCTCCCCAGTTATGCACATCTGCCCCCAGGCTTGTCACTCTGCCCCATAAATGCCTTAAACCCTCTATATGCCACTGTGCACGATGATATGCAGGGTGGCATATAGGGAGGTATAAGGCATTTCAGGAGGCAGAGTGGCGTATAGAGGGTGAAAAGGCATTTCATAGAGCACTCTGCCTACAGAAATGCCTTATGTCCCCCATTTAACACCCCCAAAAAAAACAACTTACTGGTGCTTCTGACTCCTGGTGTGTTGTCCGGGCAGCGTGCAGACGTCTACGTGAATCGCGTAGGCAACTTCCGCTGCAGCCGGAAGGAGGTGTTGTCTGCGTCCATTGCACAGACCTTCCCTGGCTGTCAGAGAGAATTCCCCAGAGAACTCTGATCTCTGCTAGCCGGGGAAGGTCTGCACGAGGGACGCAGACAACCCCCGCTGCTAATCGCTCCTCCTTGCGGCTGCAGCGGAAGTTGTCTACACGCTGCACGGACAACACACCGCGGACTCAGAAGCACCGGTAAGTTGGGGGTGGGGGGAAGGGGAGACAGGAGGTCCCAGGTCCCCTGCAGTGTTGTGGGGGATCTGGATCTTAGTCTCATAGTCAGACCATTTGCTCTGAAAAAAACCTTGTCTTATAATCGAGCAAATATGGTAATTACATGTTCTATATCTATTAATCCCTTTTGTAACCACTGCCTAGCTAACACAATCTTCAATGCTAACAAGCATTGTATAATCAGCGCTCTTTGACCACTTTTCTGCCTGACTCCCTTTCTTCCTCTCTCCTAATATCCTCTGTCTTTTTATGGGTGACTAACATTCCTTTAGATATATCTAACAATTCTGCTAGCTCCAAACTCCTCTCCATAGCATACTCTTCTGGTCTTTCTCAATGGACTAATTCCTCTACACTGAGGGACACTCACTTATATATATATATATATATATATATAGTCCTATATCTTCACAAAAATTCCCGCACGGAAAGGGTTAAAATATTGGCATTATAAATGCCCATAGGGTGTCTAGGTTTACAAAATGTATGACTTGATAGGGTAAATTGAATTTGACGGCTTGAAAGATGTCCCAAATATGGGACGTGGGCACAGACTGACCAGACTGACTAAATGGCAAAAAAATACACACCTCACAAAGGCGGCCTTTTACCTCCCAAATAACCCAACAAACCCATGCATGGGGGTATCGCTGTACTTAGGAGATGTTACTGAACACATATTGGGGTGTTGTTTGACAGGGACATATACCAGGAGTGGTAAATTCATACCTTAAAGTACAACGAGTGTGAAAAAAATACTAAAAAGATTTACCACCATAAAGTTTGACAAAGGCTGGTGGTAGAATTAGTGCATGGAAAGGGTTAAAATATCAGCATTTGCAATACCTTGAGGTGTCAAAAATTTATGATTCCATTGCATATACAGTAAATTAAATTGGCCAGCTTCAAAGATACCCAAAATGGCACATGGGGCAGAATGACCAGATTTATGCAGTAAAAAGCAAAAAAAACATAAAAACACTGGGTATTTCTAAACTCAGTAAAAATAGTAGAATCTATTTAGCAGGTTTTTTTTCATTAGTTTTTGCAGATGAATAAAAGATTGTTTTTTTAAAAAACTGAGAAAAAGTCACCATATTTTATCATGTTTAATAGTAAATTAGATGATATGATAAAAATAATGGAATCTAAAGAAAGACCCGTTTGTCCTGAAAAACCAATATATAATGTGAGTGGGAGCACAAAATGAGATACACCAGATACAATGGATGATACACCACAAGTCTCCTGAGGAAGCCAAATCCATACTTGGCGAAACATGTTGAGACCGAAAGTCATGTTCATTTGGACTTATATAATAGCTTCGATCATGCATAACATTTTGGGTCATGCCACACTCTGTTCTACTATGATATTGCACCATTGGAGTTTGTTCATTTTATAGATTTTTAAGAAGCTTTTAAAAGACATCTTAACAGAATCCTTTGATAAGCCTGCTTAATCACATTTGTTTGGGAGTGAAACATTTTTCTTTAAAGCACTTATATTTTTTCTTCTCATGTACATGCGCCCCAAGTTTGTTGATTGGTACTATAAACATCCAGAGGAGTGTTTTTGGGCTGCTGTGGTACTTTGGGAAAGTAACAATATATATTCACGGGATTTCGTTTTTTACACTTCATAGGCACAGAAAATGAACATGTAAAATAGAAAGACATTTGTACATGTACATGAAAATATGATTAAAACTTTTATCAAATAAAGTAAAAAATATATAACATCTTACCTTTTGTATCGAATGTTTAGAAGTGAATAAAAAGCACCTCCCACACACAACGGATATAATATATATGACAAGTATTTCATTGCCTGTGAGTAAAAGGAAACAATGAAATAATGATCAAGGTTTGTAAAAATGAACTACATTTTATCATGATAAAAAATCCATCAAAAGCATTTGTTAAAATGAGAATTAAAAAAGTTTGCTAATGAAAGGGTATAATATTTTATTGTTAAAATGTTTTGATACATTTGCTGTCTGTAGCTAACCATAGAACCGTGATAAGATGTCAGCATCCTGTTTCTATAACGAAAACGGGAAGTACCAAAATCAAATGTTTAGCGACATATATCTTGTGACGTTTTACAAAGTAAACCTCCATGAAATGTTCAAGATCAGTATCCATAACATACACACTTTCTGTGCTAAAAAACCCTGCCTCAAATATACTATAAAAGAGACTCACTGATGCGTAATAGTTATAGGTCGAGGGGAAAAAAGACATGTGTCCATCAAGTTCAGCCTTTCCCATATCTGTTAATTGCTGTTGATCCAAAAGAAGGCAACAAAATCCAGTTTGTGGCGCTTTTCAATTTTGCAACAAACTCGGGGGGAAAAATTCCTTCTTGACCCCAGGCAGTTAGATCTCACCTTGGATCAAGCAGTTTCCCCATAATTTAAAAATGATATCCCTGAATATTATGTTTTTGCAAGTATCCATCCAGTTACTGTTTAAATGTCTGTACAGACTCTGATTAAACTACGTCTGCAGGCAGAGAATTCCACATCCTTATTGGCCTTAATGTAAAAAACCTTTCCTTTGCCTTAGACTAAATCTCCTTTCTTCCAGTCTAAATGTGTGACCACGTGTCCTATGCATAGTCCTGTTCATGAATAGGTTTCCAGAGAATGGTTTGTTTTGGCAGTATTTATATAATGCTATTATATCCCCTCTGAGGCGCTGTTTTTCCAAGATAAACAGATTTAAATTAGTTAATATTTCTTTACAACTGAAGTGTTCCATTCCTTTTATTAATTTTGTAGCCTGGCTCTGCACCTTTTGCAGTACTATAATATCCTTCTTTAGAATAGGTGACCAAAATTGCACAGCATATTCAAGGTGTGGTCTTGCCATTGATCTATAAAGAGGTACAATTATATTTCTATCTTGCCTATTGATGCCTCTTTTTATACATGACATTACCTTACTGGCCTTAGCAACTGCTGACTGACATTGCACATTGTTTCTTAGTTTGTTGTCTGTAACAATTCCCAGATCCTTCTTATTTGTTGTTATCCCTAATTCACTACCATTTATGGTGTAAGCTGCTTATGCATTCCTTACCCCGAAGTGCATAATTTTGCATTTATCTACATTAAATTTCATCTGGCACTTGTGTGCCCAGTCCCCCAGTCTATCTAAATCCCCCTGCAACAAAGTAATATCCTGCTCACGTTGTATTACTTTACAGAGTTTAGTGTCATCTGCAAACATGGAAACATGACTTTCAACGGCTGTTTCAAGATCACTTATAAATATGTTGAATAAAACTGGTCCCAGAACAGAACCCTGAGGGACACCACTTACCACTTTTGTCCAGCTTGAAAAATTACCGTTTCTGACAACTCTCTGTACTCTATCTCAATGTTTTACACAAGAACAAGAATTTGCATCTAGACCACTTTCATTCAGTTTGAATACTAACATTTTGTGTGGAACTGTGTCAAATGCCTTGGCAAAATCCAAGAAGATTACATTCGCTGCAACACCTTGATCTACACTTCTACTAACTTCTTCTTTGACATGAGCTATGTTTCATAAAACCATGCTGATTTTTGCTAATAACACAATTCTTCCCAATGAATTCCTGAATAGTATCCCTTAATAACCCTTAAAATACTTTCCCAGCCACAGAAGTTAAGCTTACAGGTCTATATATATATTCCAGTCAGAGCTTGAACCCTTTTTGAATATAGGAACCACATCTGTCTTCCTCCAATCCTGGAAGATTAAAAACATAGGTTCACTTATTTCCACGCTTAGCTCCTGTTGTGGACATGGATTGCATCGTCCATTATTAGTGATTTACGTCACAAACGCAACATCTGTATCTCCCTTTGGATAAACCACTCCCCTAAGTGTGGCATATATTACAATATCAATTAGTTCTATTGTTTATACTTTTATTGTTTAAGAAGTGCATTACCTCTACCACCAGGTAGCACTAGAGAGTGAGTGATGTGTACATCTATTGTTTATCTAAGACCATAGATAATGGCTACCTACATGAAAAGCCATGTGGGCTATACCAAGAACAATGGGATATCAGGAACTCCAGGAAGAAGGGGGAGGAGGAGAAGAGACTGGAAGGAGAGGAAGGAAGCAGCATGGCAGAAGCTAGGAGAGCTGCAAAAGTTTGCCAGAGAAAAAGTATGAAATAGAAAGCTGCTCTTCCATCTTGGGCTAGTTAAGTGCCAAGAAGCTAGGACTAGTTTAGTGCCTAGTATTGTAACTAAGAATTAGATAACAACTACTGAAAGAATCCTTTAAAGTCTTTTATATGAACCTGGTATCTAGAGCCATTTTGGAAACTGAACACCAAAGGAGTCATTTGATATGCTGATACTCTCTGAAGTTAAGTACATATGTTATTACAATGTTATTAGAATATAATTGTTGACTGTCTGTAACTTTGTTATGGTAACCTTTTTCGATATATTGTTTTTACCGCTAGAGGTATTGATAAAGTATATTATTATATATCATAACATCTGTTGGTATTAGTCTTTACATAATTTAACTGTATTCCTGAATCAAATTTATTGTTGTATTGTTAGATGTGTTTCGTCTAAATTGTGTATTGAAATATTAGCATAATTTTGCATAAACCAGGCCACGACCACAACAGCTCCTTAAGTACTCGTCGGAGAATACTGCCAGGCCGCGGAGCTTTGTTGACATTAACTTTCTTTAGTTGCTTCAGCACCTTGTCCTGAGTCATCCAATCACAATTTGTCTGCAATTTTTTGCAGTAATCATTTGAATATCCATTGCCATAGGTTCATCCTTAATATATACTGAGGAAAAAGTTATTTAAAGTTTCTGCTGTTTTATTCACTTTTTTTTTAAATTTATGTACTTTTTTGGGGGGTTGTTTTGCTCTCTTTGGCTATCACTTTCTCATTTTCTAGTTTAGCCCATCTAATCACCTTTTTGCATGCATTATCGGCTTCCTTATATCTTATATAAGATGCCTCTGATTTGTCTGATTTAAATGCGTTAAAAGCCATTTTCTTATTTTTAATTTCTTGGTTTACGTTCCCACTAAGCCACATTGGTTACAATCTGTTTCTTTTATATTTATTACCCAGTGGTACATACTGAGAAGTGTACCTTTCTAATATGTGTTTAAAGATAGATTTTTCACTAAAGAGTTTATGCAGTCAATATGTTGTAAAGCTGCCCTTATCTTATTGAAATTGGCCTTTTTAAAATTATATGTTAGTATTTCCCATGTGCAATTTATTTTTTGTGTTTATTTCAAAAGACACCATATTGTGATCACTATTACTCAAGTGCTCCCCCTACTTGAATGTTTGACAATCGATCAGCATCGTTTGTTATAACAAGATCCAGACAAGAATCCTTTCTAGTTGATGCTTGTACCAGTTGTGACATGGCGTCATTTAACAGGTTCAAAAACCTGAATCCCCTTGCAGAACTACTAGTCCATCTGTCCCAATTTGTATCTGGGTAATTAAAATCTCCAATAATTAACATGTTACCCAGATGTGTAGCTTTCTCAATTTGTTTTAACAGCTGTACTTCCCCATCAGTATTAAAATTAGGTGGTGCTGATTTCCTTTTTTTACCCCAAGCTGATATCAACCCATAAAGATTCCACATTTCCCTTGTCCCATTCTACTTGCTTAACCCCTTAACGACAAAGCCCGTGCAGTGCAATGTAATAACGCTGCGATCGGCAGCTTAGGAAGCGATCAGAATCATAAACAAATTAGGAAAAACCATTAATCAAAGCATAAACGGTGTTGCTGACATGTTTCAATATCGAGGCATGTAGCAACACAACCCCCCTACCCCGATAGCCTCACAAGATGGCGTCAACAAGCAGCTCCTCTGGCAGGTTGAATGCAGGTACTGCATTCAACCATTACGTCAACAATGGGGCGCATGAACATATGGGGAAAAAATGATAAAACACAATAGTGTAATATAATCAAATACTAATAGTATGTGTGTGATAAGGTTACACTCAAGTAAAACATCATAAGCGGTTCATCAAGGTAAAAGGTGGCAAAGTGTTTTTATTACTTCCTTTAAAATCTATAAAACAGATGGAAACCCAAAATGGTGCAGTATATATTTTTATATGTCTTTAATATAAAAGCAAGAAAACTTACAAAAAGGTTGGCATAACCGGTAAAAGTTATGCATATGCACTTAGACAGGGAAACATCCCAACCGAATCTGAATGGTGGTAAACGTCCGTTATTTCTTCGATATCTCAATGCGTTTCACAAAACAAATATATTGGCTTCCTCAGGAGAAAATGTTTAAAATGTCTAAATGCAAAAATAAAATCCAATGAAGTTCTGCAGAGTCTGCGTGTCTTCGTATCGCTGTTCCGTTTTTGTAGTGTTCTGTATAATGTCCTTACGTCATGTCCTGCCGTGCTGTCACTCCGAGATTGTGTTTGTTCAGTGTTGTCAGTTCTATCACCCAGAGGATCTGTCAAATCTGTGTCTCCGCTTGAGTTTATCAATAAAGTTCTTGTGTTGAGACCAGGCAGGAGGGGGGAGTAGTTTCTTATGTTTGACTCACATTACACGTCCTACGTATGCCATCCCTCATCTTCCCCACAACGTACCGGCAGATAATGCGCTCAGGCAGAAGAATAGAAGACGGAACAACCAACCAAGTTAAAATACTGTTTTGTATTGGTCTCTTTACTTTACATAGGAAAGATCTCTGATATCACCAAGTAATAGAGGATAATGTTGTGAATCTATGGTTCTTCTCCAAAGCAAGATGAACTAAAATAAATAAATTCAACTTTCAGATGAATCTTTAAATCTCAGACAATGACCATAAGAATATGTCCCCTACGATGTGTAATATAGTGTCCAGAAGTACACAATAAATATTAAAATTATGTATGTAATAGCTATGTGTAAAATCAATGGAGCAATTTTAAATAGATAGATGTTATCTTAATACAAATAACAATCCTGTATATATGTGCATAAATAAATGTAATTCTATAAGAATATATTAATATATAGACACTTTGCCACCTTTGACCTTGATGAGCCACTTATGGTTTACTTGTGAGTGCAACCTTATCACACACATACTATTAGTATTTGAATATATTATACTATTGTTTTATCATTTTTTCCCCATATGTTCATGCGCCCAATTGTTGATGCATTGATTACCTGAACATTTTTGAGGAGAGTTGAGGGAGCTGCAGTGCGTGCAGGGGAAGTATTTGTACCTTTTTACTTTTTCATTGAACCATGCAAGGTCAATGGAGCCCAGCTCACTAATCAGTGTGATTAAAAAAAATGAGCAAGTCCTAAAATTCACACTATATCTTTCCTGCATGGAATATGCCCATAGGGTGCCTAGGTTTACAAAATGTATGATTTGATGGGGTAAATTGAATTGGCGGCTTCAAAGATGTCCCAAATATGGGACTGACCAGATGTCTAAATGGCAAAAAAATACACACCTAGCAAAGGCGGCCTTTTAACCTCCCAAATAACCCAACAAACCCATGCATGTGGGGTATCACTGTACTCAGGAGATGCTGCTGAACACATATTGGGGTGTTGTTGTTTGACAGTGACATATACCAGGAGCGGTAAATTCATACTTTAAGTACGTGTGTAAAAAAAAATACAAAAAAAATTACTACCAAAAAGTTTGACAAAGGCTGGTGCTAAAATTAGTGTGTGGAAAGGGTTGAAATACCATCATTTCAAATACCTTGAGGGGTCTAGTAGATACCCGAAATAGGATATGTGGGCAGACTTTTTAACATGTCAAAATTCCAATTTGAAAAATGCACACCTTGTCACGAACGCACTCTACTCCAAGCGTGCGTGTGACTTGGTTCTGGTGGTAAAAGGGTTAAAATTCACTATCTGTCTGCCCTAAAATAAAATATCCACCCTTAATACCACCCGCAATTGACTATAATGATATAACAAATA
>VKOC01005062.1:0-16028 GCA_009364415.1 Spea multiplicata
ATGTATGTACAATTTGTATGTATACAAAACTGTAAAAAAATGCATTTTTTTCATTTTTTCCCCACTTTTTCCAGTTTATTTTAAACAAAACAATGTACTACCCAGCTTAATATGGTTTCAAATGAAAGCCCTACTTGTGCTGAAAAAAACAATATATGATTTGTGTGGGTGCACCAATTGATAAGAGAGAAATTACAGTTGAAGAAAGACATGGCAAAAACACAAAACGGCTCCAGTCCTTTAGCGACACCCTAGTTTAAAAATCCCGGTCCTGAAGGGGTTAAAAAGCCAGTATTTCAACATCCTCGCCTACAACAGAAAGTGGAGGAGGGCGTGATGATGTGATGACGTGCAAGTCGTAGGAAGTGGGGATGCGCACTCGCTACGGAGGAGGAGAGGTCTGAAGGGAGCCGGGTGGACAGACCGAGACACCGCTGCCGGCTTTACGGTCCCACGGCTATTCCGCGATATTTCGCGGTATCCCGGGCCCGCGACATCCCGCTTGGCCAGTTTGGCTACTGGGGAGCCGAACGATCCTGCCGCTCCTGCTGCTCCTGCCGCCTTTGCCCCTGCTGCAGACAGTGGGGCGGCGCCTTTCACTCCTGGAGGTGATAGTTTCTCCCGGCGTGCTGAATGGCCGATGCGGGGGGAGATATATTTGAGAGCGGTGTTGGTTGGAGGAGGAAGGAGGAAGATTGTTTGCGTCCCGGTTGTGCAGTGGGAACGAATAATATAGAGATAATACACTGTACTGAAGAAGAAACACGGGGACTGCAGACTAAATATAATCGATCTCCCTATATCAAAAATATCATAAAAGATCCAAAAGACTTGGAAATTGTTAATCAAAAGTTTGAAATTTTTCTTTTTTATTATTATTTTTTTTACTGTTGAACACTATTGAAATTTACTATACAGATAATATATTGACTCCCTGTGCGGAGATATACTCTCCTCACATAAAATGGCATCTAAAAGAAATCTGAATAGAGACCTCTCTAAAGAGCAACTTAAAAGAGATAAAAAGGAGAAAAAAAGAAAAACAACTTGGATCAGTGGCGGAATTCTTTTCTCCTTCTCAAGATAGAACTAAAGAAAAAAATTTAAACATGTCGGCAATTTCTCAGTGGGATGAATCCCAAGATCTTCAAATTCGTAGCAGTCTTAGTCCCACTTCATCTGTGTCTCAAGACTTTATGCTCGCTCACTTTGAAGAAATTAAGAAGGAAATTTCTAAGGGCTCTAAAGAAATTAAACAAGAAATAAGTGAGTTGGCCAATAAAATTCTATCTGTGGAATCCAAAATTTCAAACCTGGATTGGAATTGTTCAAATTTGAAGGAAACTGTTACAAACGGCTCCCAAAGAGTAGATAAAATTGAACTAAAACTTAGGGATCTGGAGGATAGATCGAGAAGAACAAATCTCCGCTTCCGCAACATCCCAGAGACAGTGTCTCAAGACCAACTCAAATCTTTTCTATTTGATTTATTTCACGCCTTGGGTGTGCCAATAGAAAACTCTGACTCAATTATGGACACACTCTACAGACTTAAACGCCCAAATGGGCTACCTGAAACAGCAGCTCGAGACGTTATTGTCTCCTTCTCATCTCTTCAGTTCAAAGAGCGAGTATTAAGAGCTAAGAGGAACTCTAATTTGAAAGATGGGACATATCAGAACATTCAAATATATCAAGACTTGTCATACCAGACTCGGATATGGAGGAGAGAATTCTCTACATCGCTATCTATCTTAAGACAAAATAATATTAAATACAGTTGGTCTAGTTCATCAAATGAGACTCTGGTGGGAAGGTCAAGTAAGATTTTTTGATTCTCCAACTATGTTGGATGATTGGTGTAAGTCCTTAAATATTGCCTCAAAGCTGCAATAAGACCTTTGGCAAAGGGTTTTTTTGCCATTTTCAATGAGTCACCCAGTTTAATGGGAATTATGAAATCACTATAAAATTGTCCATTGCCCTATCACTAGAAGCATTAGGGGAATGGATACTTAAATAAGGTGCACTAATATATTTTATAAATACTTAACTTTGAGCTAAAGATATTTACTGGTGTGCTATACAGTATCACTAAGAAAGCTTGATTATTAAGGGTAATTATGTTTTTTTTTCTGTTTAAATTTCTTATAATGAATCACCCAGTTTAATGGGAATTGTGAAATTACTACAAAACTGTTTATCGCTTTATCACTAGAAGCACTGGGGGAATGGATGGTTAAAAAAAGTCCATTCAATTATTCTACAAATGCTTATTTATGAACTAAAGGTATTTACTGGCGATCGATACAATATCACTAAGAAAGTTGGATTATTATGGGTTACTTTGTTTTTTTTGTTTTTTTTTCTTTTGGATTTGCTTAAAAAAATGTTTTTTTGAATCACCAAATATAATGGGAATTATGAAATTACTACAAAATTCTCTCTTGCCCTATGTGACAGAATGACCTGTCATACAGGGGCCCAAGACACTCAGAAATGGCTCCAGCCTGGCTGCCAAGCAGGCAGGAACTCCATTGTTTAAACTAATCCCATTAACAGGATGGCTACCAGGGGGATATTCAGTAGCTAAATGGGATTAAAGGTTGGGTTGTCTACATGTACCTTTTTATCAATGTTGATTTATGTTAATTAAGTTCTGTGGCTATATCAGTCTATGTTTTATAACAATAAACTGTTCATTCCCGCTGTACTCAGTTCAAGGTAGTTGTATCTACTTATTGGGTACACATAGCAGGGTTCCAAGGTGCGCATGCTGGTTGGTGCTGGAAGTGATTCCGGGGAGGACAGGAGGATACATGTGGGTGATCTCTGGGAGTTACTACAGCTCTCTTGGTGAACCCGTTGCTTCCTAGTCTGAGGGACACTTTGCACCGGGATCTATCTCCAGGAAGGAGAATGGAAGTCGGCTACGCAGAGCTGATCCGGAGGAATTGTACCCGCCTGAAGCTCTGGAGGGAGGTTCTCCACTGGGAAATTAAGTACAAGGGGAAAAGCCTCCCAACCTTTGAGGAAAGGTTTTGGCTCCAGCGGAAGTTGCGGATGCCGTTCTTGGGGAAGCAGCCCAAAGAGGAATGGGTGGCTGAGCTGGAGGTGCTGGTCCAGACAGAGCTGAGGCTGGACGATGGATATCGGGCTCTGCGGTGGTACGCAGCACAGGTGTGTCTGGGGCTGGAAGATAAAGGTCCCACAGAGGGCTATAGCTTCGGCGGCCCGGGAATTTAAATTGGAATTTATAGAAAAAGATCCTGACTTCGGTAGTGCATCGGAGTGTCGGGGGGAAGACGTCCAGGAGCAAAGGACGGAGGATATCCCATACGTGCCTGCACTGTGGCCTGACCTGGACTATTTGGTCACACAAGAATGGGAACTGGAACAGGCATATCAAGAGTTGTTCGACCATGTGCAACAGTATGCCCCAGTGACCATGGATTTTACTGAATGGTCACCTGAGGATGTTGACGCAGGAGGGGTGGATGGAACTGTAGTCTCTGCCCCTGAGTCACAGGGTTACTGGACAGCTAACCCCGATCCGATAGCGGAACTATGGGACTGTACACCACAACCGGATCCAGAGATTGTGGATTTAATTGATTTTACATCTGAGGATGTTGGTCCGGGAGGGCTTGTAATTGACTTCCCTTCCCAGAGAAAGGAAGAAAGTCCCTGTTTCCCGAGCCTGACCACAGCAACCTTGTGGGGTCCAGTCAGGCAGCCCCAGAGACTGTGGTAGTTGATGGGACTGCAGTCTCCACACCTGGGTTCTCGGAATGCTGGGCAGTTGGCCCAAATCCCCACTCCCCAGCAGAAGCGCTGGCAACAGGGCAGAGTGATGCTGGTCTCTGCCCACCCCTCCCCCTTGTTCCTGAGTCTGACCATGACCCTCCCGCAGTGCCGGCTCAGACCACCCCAGCCAAAATACTGGCAACAGGAGAGAGGCAAGACGGCCCCTCTCTACCAGCACCGGAGGTGCCCGCAAACCCTAAAGAAGAGCTTTCTCCTGGTCAGAGTGCAGCTGGCCTCTGCCCTCCTTCATCAGACGTCCCTCCAGCAGAGGATGGTACAAAACCAGCACTGGGGGGCATGTATCCCATACAGGTGGATGTGACTGTGGTTGCCACCTGTGGTCCCCAGAATTGCTGGGCAGCTGGCTCGGATCCCCAACCCTGGATTGAAGGGGCCCCCGCCACCCTGTCATCTCCCCAGCGGCTGAGAAGACTCCAGAGAGAAGGTGCAATTGTCAATTCTCTCCAGCGGCAGTTATATTTTTCGGGAGAGGCAGAGGGCAGGCGGGTGAGTACTGATCTTTTGTTACATTGTTTTGGGGAGAACCAATTTGTGGCTGGCAGTGGTGGTCCAGATATACAGACTAACTTCAGAGTCAAACAGTGTGGGGTCTTATCAGATGTCAGTCTCCCCCAGAAAAAGGAGATATGTGATGGAGTGTGTGACGGAACTGTCCATCACTGGGGCCCGTGGAGAGGACTGAAAGCAAGCCTGCTACCCACAGATTATGGACCCTGTCTCCCTGCCCTGGCTAGTGGGACTGTTGTTCTCGTCTGGGACCCGAACTCCCCAGTCTCTAAGTGCACCCCAGGACTGGTTAGTGGGAACGGTGCCTTTTGCCAGCCCCCTGCATCCACAACTCCAGGAGCGACGGAGCTGTGCTCTCCGACTGAACTGGATGCAGACCCGGTTGGGGTCTAGCCTCAGTTCAGTCTTCTTTTTAAAAGGGGAGATATGTGACAGAATGACCTGTCATACAGGGGCCCAAGGCACTCAGAAATGGCTCCAGCCTGGCTGCCAAACAGGCAGGAACTCCATTGTTTAAACTAATCCCATTAACAGGATGGCTACCAGGGGGATATTCAGTAGCTAAATGGGATTAAAGGTTGGGTTGTCTACATGTACCTTTTTATCAATGTTGATTTATGTTAATTAAGTTCTGTGGCCATATCAGTCTATGTTTTATAACAATAAACTGTTCATTCCCGCTGTACTCAGTTCAAGGTAGTTGTATCTACTTATTGGGTACACATAGCAGGGTTCCAAGGTGCGCATGCTGGCTGGTGCTGGAAGTGATTCCGGGGACGACAGGAGGACACATGTGGGTGATCTCTGGGAGTTACTACAGCTCTCTTGGTGAACCCGTTACACCCTATCATTAGAAGCACTAGGGGAATCCCTACTATATGTCTTAAATTAGACATAGGAGGTGTGGTTGGAGACCTCCCTTTCGAGGGGACCTAAGATGGGTTTCCAAGGTTTCCTCGAGTCGTGTTTGTGGTTGTATGTTGAGTTGGACCTTGAGCTTTTCTTATATGAGGTTCAAGGATGCTCTATTTTTAACTTTTCTATTTCTTCTTCTTGGTTATTATTGGCGCTATGAGCAGAGTGGGTTGAACCTCTGCATGATATTCTCTTTTGACATATTCCTATTGGAGAATTGCTTGCTGTTTAGTAGAGGGAGACATGTGCTCCCCAAGCTTCTTGGATGGCTCATAGTTTCCGATGAAGTATCTATTGTCTTGTGTTGGGGCTAGTTGTCAGGAACCACTTTTTCCCTGCCTGAACCATGGCTTTTTCATACCTGTGGCTTTAAATCTGCTACCACTAGTGGCCACCCTCTGCCCTCTGGAGCACTCAGAACTCTATTACTAGGATCAGGTGTGCCCTGTTACCTAGGTTGAGCCCTAGTCAATACATCCAGCTGGGCTTTGTTACCTGGATTACCCTGCCTTTATGAACCTGCCATGCCCTTCAGTCAGGGCCTTTGTATTGAAGTCTATGGACCTTCCTGCTGTGGCTCTGCACTTGCACCTGTACTGTGTCCTTCCAAGTGGACTCCCTGCCTTTGTGTCCTTCCAAGTGGACTCCCTGCCTTTGTGTCCTTCCAAGTGGGCTGTGTGCCTTTCGTGTCCGTCCAAGTGGGCTATGTGCCTTTCGTGTCCTTCCAAGCGGGCTCTCTGTCTGTCGTGCCCTTCCAAGCGGGCTCCCTGCCAAAAGACTTATTACCGGTATTTTATTTTGCCATACGTTTCTTGCTTAGACTGTATTACCCTTATTTGTTGGTCCTGTTATATACATAAAATACACTGCATTACCTGGATTTCTACTTGTGGTGTCTTTGTTTGCATAATCATGCACTGTGGGTTACAGACTGAACCCCAAGTATCCCCTGCGCATGGGCTCCTACCCGACCTGATCACCCGAGTCCTGACACTAGTGTTCCTTTATTACCTTGATGATTAAGATATGCTCGGTCAACACGCAGGGCTTGAATTCTCCATTTAAGCGCTCTATAGTCTATAATTACATGTGTAAAAGAGCAGGATAGAGTTGGATTCTTAACAGGAGACTCATTGGAGGAGGCTAGATAGAATTAATGGGGGGGGGGTGAATTATCCAGTTTTGATCCATGCCTCTAACGAATCAAAGAAGAAGAGTGGGGTGGCAATAGTTTTCTCCTCCTCCCTCCAAGTTGAAATTAAATATGAATTTCATGACCCTGAGGGAAGATATATAATAATCTGTAAGATAGACGAAGATTGGTATACTTTAGTAAACGTATACTTACCAAATACTTACCAAATATCTATTGAATAAGATTTTAGAACAAGTGGAACCAATTAAGATGGGTAACTGCATTATAGCAGGAGACTTTAACTGCGTCTTAGACATCGAACTAGATACCAAAACCAATAAGAAGCGGATCAGTGATAAAAGGATAAAGTCCCTTGCAAGGACATTTCAAAATACAATAGCTAATTTTGACCTCTTGGACACCTGGCGAGTATATCATCCATTAGAAAGGGACTATACACACTTTTCTAATGTTCTTATCATATTCACGGATTGATTATATTTTATGTTCCTCTTCTTTGATAGGAGTACTTCCTTCGAGTACAAAAAATAGAAATAAGAAAGAACACTTGCCTGACCATAATATTTTAGTGGCGGAATTTAAAAATAATTTAATTGAGAAAACTAGAACGATGTGGAAACTAGATGACTCTATACTATATAACAAAGAAAATGTGAAGTATCTAGCAGAATCAATAAATCTGTTTTTCAAAGAGAATAACCCTAAAGATACTTCTCCAGAAAATAACTGGTGTACATTCAAAGCTTTCTTAAGAGGGCTCCTAATAAAATTAAAAACTAAACTTACGAAGAGTCAAGGGAGGAACATCAGGGAATTTTATATATTATTTAACCAGCAGACATTAGAAAATAAAAAATATCCTTCTAAGGAAAAATTAGAAAAGCTCAAAGAGACCCAGATACAAATTAATGAAAAGTTGATGGAGAATACAGTTCAAGTAATGGAAAAATAGAAAACAAAATTCTGCTGTTGTAGCAACAGGGTAGATAAAATGATGACAAAAAGATTAAGGAAAATAAAAACTAATAATTGAATTAATAAGCTTGTGATAGATAATGAGACCTACCTTACACCAGAAGCAATTGGAAATCAATTTAACCATTACTACGAGAAACTATATAATTTGGGTAATACGGTATCACAAAAAGATATTGAACAGTACTTCTCTAAAATAAATCTACCTCAGATCTCTATAGATCAGAGAGCTTTATTAAATAAAGAAATAACAAAACCTGAAATTAGATTAGTGATCTCTAGGTTAATTAAATATAAAACTCCTGGCCCAGATGGCTTCACAAATTTAATTTTTTAAGAGCTTCAACTCGCAAATACTTGACCCTTATATGGTACCCCTTAAATGCAGAAAACACCTTAAAGATAAGAAAACAAAACATGATATCGGGTCAAATACTCCCGATCTGGGAAATAATTAAGAGATCTTTAAACCTTCAGAAAGGAGTCCCCACCTTTTCAAAACTTAAATCCGTAGAATATTTTATTCCAAATATAAACATGGACGACTGGAGAGATAAAGGTATAGAGTCTTTGGACCAACTTCTGACTATAACAGGTCCTAAAACGTTTCCACAATTAATACAAGAATATAATCTGAATAATTCCGATATTTTTAAATATTTGAGGATTAAAAATTTCATATTGAAAGAGATAATAACAGATAACCAGGGGATAATGTCACATATAATTTTTTCAGGCAATTATGTGGACAGAGCGTTATCTAAAAGTCGAGATTTAATTAATTCTATCTATGTTTCAGCAGCAAGAAAACCACCGACTACGCATATTTGGGAAAGAGAATTAAATATAGAAATCGATCTCGAGAATTGGCAAAAATCTTTATTTGATGCTACCTTATCAATCCACTCTTTATCTTTGGCAGAAACACAATTTAAAATCTTGAACAGGTGGTACCTGGTCCTAACGAGGATACATAAGATGTACCCTAATTGCTCTGATTTGTGCTGGCGTTGTAGATTGGATAAGGGCAGTTTTCTCCATATATGGTGGAGTTGTCAGGGAGTAAAAAAAATATGACCTATTTGACCTAGTGCATACTTTAACAACAAAAAATATTAATAGATTTCCTGTGTCTGCCTTATTACATTTAGGATGGCCAAATTGTAGTCTGAAAGAAAAGCAACTACCGTATTTGCTGATTATAAGACGACCCCCAAAATCTGAATATTAACTTAGGAAAAAAAAGAAAAAGCCTGAATATAAGACGACCCTAAAGGAAAAAGTTTTACCAGTAAATGTTAATTCATGTAAACTATGTAAACTATTTTTTTTTAATAAAAGCTATGATTGAGAAAAATATTTTGTTTTTAATTCCTTTTATTTTCCAACCTGCCCCCCAGTTGTGCACATCTGCCCTCAGGCTTGTCACTCTTTAACCCTCTAAATGCCACTGTGCCCATGATATGCCTTTTAACCCTCTATATGCCACTGTGCCCCATGATATGCCTTTTGACCCCCTATGTGCCACTCTGCCTCCAGAAATGCCTTATACCCCTATATGCCACTATATGCATTTAGGGGGTTAAAAGTTCATGGCACTATATAGGCAGCGGAAGTTGTCTACGTGAATCGCGTAGAGCTCTACATGCTGCCCGGACTACGCACCGTGGACTCAGAAGCTCCGGTAAGGGGCAGGAGGATTCTTAGTCTCATAGTCAGACCTATTTGAGGTCTGATTATAAGACGAGGGGTATTTTTCAGAGCATTTGCTCTGAAAAAACCTTGTCTTATAATCAAGCAAATACTGTACATCTTATGGTTTCGAGACAATCTGGGGTCTCTACTGTTAGCAGGAGCCAGTGTCATTAGCTTCCTGCTACCCGATCTGATGAATTCAGTGTGAATGCTGATTACATCAGAATAACAGAGAATGCCCGTACGAAACACGGGACGCCTGAAGCCACAATTTAGTACCACTAAGCCTTTTTAATAATTGAGTAAATAACACAAAACCTGTACTTTTCCTCTCGCTGATTTCTGGGCCTTGAAAGTTTTGTCCTCTGAAGTGATTACAATTTCAATAGGGAGTTTTATCTCTGGATAAGTAAAAATTACATAGTTCAATTTATTTCTACAGTAAGTAAAGTGCCAGGAAACAGATGACCAAACACACACACACCAGGACAGGCTTTGCCACACGACACCCAATCACACACACCAAGTCAGGCTCTGCCACACCTACACCCAAACACACACACCAGGATAGGCTCTGCCACACTGAACACTCCAACAACACACACAGGACAGACTCTGCCACACTGACACCCAAACACACACACCAGGACAGACTCTGCCACGCTTACACTCAAACAGACACACCAGGACAGGCTCTGCCACACCGACACCCAGACACACACACCAGGACAGGCTTTGTCACATGACACCCAAACACACACACCAGGACATGTCCTGCCGGGCTACAATAAAAAAACATTTTTTACACTGCTTTTCTTGCCCCCTTCTGTCTGCTCGCTGTGTGTGCTCCTCTAATCACTCCTCCACGGAACTGACTCTGATCCTGTGTGAGCACCCTCCCTCAAGCGTCAAGTCATGTCTTCAAGGGGGCCGGAGGAAGAGCCTCACTGAGGCATTAGGCGGCACGGCATCCACAAGCTGGCCTGTTTTAGGGTAGATTGCCGTTGACGGTGCTTGTATCGTCCGCTTTGATGTTCCACTGGCCCCTTGGACCAGCTGGCCCACTGAGAAATCTGACTGGGCCTATTTTCAGGTAGGTACTCATGAAAGAACTAAAAAAACTAAAGAGGGAAATAATTCTGAATGAAGGGTGACAGGACAGAAACATATTACAATTACTTACAGTATGGTGTAATTATGGTTCTAAATTGAAATTATTTTTTCTGGATGAAAATTGACAGGGCTTTATTTTTGTTATAAATATTTAGACTACCATATGATTTTGTAATTAAAATTAAAGTGTTAAACCTACACTTCATTTTATGAATTTGGAACCCTTATTTTGAACATGTCCACGTTCTTCAACATTCATGTTGTTCTGATTACAGTGTACAATGTAATTTGGAATACATAACCTGCTTTAATTTTAGAAGGTTTGATAATCTCCTCACATTGTGAGGTATTATTCACACCATTTTTTATATGCCTTTTTGCCAGATGTGATTACCTGCCAGGGTAAATTCAACATTGCACATGGGATGATGAGTAAGTGTCTATAAGCATTAAACAATAATGAAATCAAGCAAAGTGTTAGTACAATTTTCTTAGCAATATTTTGTACTGCCAAAAACTTCATCTGTTAAATCTGTTCACATGATGGAATTGCTTTACTGATTGACCAGTCTTTTACTGTGATTTACAGCATACTTTGGTTAATCAAAAACATGTAAAGGGAAACTCCTACCATTAGGAGGAGTTCGGCAGAAACCCCTCTATGCATTTGCTCTCTTTCCTCGTACCAATTTATACACATTCTTCCAAACTACCAATCATCAAGCTCGAGCACTGACTCACACAAGAATTTCAGGGAGATCTAATCATTCCATCTATTTTAATTGGATCTCTTTCCTGCCACTGGCTGCTTATCGGTATTGTGGTTTACCCAGATAGTGCTAGTACAATAGGTAAAGAGCCACACACACATACTAACCCACTAGCCAGGGGAGGACCGGCACCTTCTTGCCTGGGGCAGGTAAACCCCAGTGGCCCTCCGGCCCCCTGCCTCCTTAGTAACTAATATACATGCTAGAAAATACATTACCCCCTCACACCCATCACTATCATCATACATGGCTCCCTCATACTTCTGACATATAACAGCTCACACATCACACCTATCTCATATAACAACCGGTCCCTTACATCTATCACACACATTAACATACTTACACATACACACTAAAATACTAATACATACTAACATACTTATTTAATCATACACCTTTGATGGCTCAGGGGGGTTTAGGCCAGTGACACGTTTGTGCTCCCTCGTGCTCCTCACATGTTGCTTTGTCTGAGTGTCAGTAAATGATCTCATATCCCTGAGTCTCATATCCCTGAGTGTGCTGAGACTGAGGGAGCACAGACCCTCTGCCTAGCGGTAAGCCTGGGACAGGGGTGAATGAAAAGAGCTAGTGTTGGGTGAACAGGGGACTCCCATAATACAGGGGCTGCAGGGGGTTCCGTTACTCTGGTGGTCACATCCATGCTATGGTGGTGGCAAAGGGATCCAAGGTACAGCTGACTTGGGCTCCTAAGGTAAGCACGGGCTCAGGGCAGCTGGCTCTTTTGTCCCTCCAATAAAGACAGTACTGACTTGCCATTGTTGTATGCTTTTGGAAAGGAGTGAAATAATAGTAGATCTGCTGTTTTAAACAGACTATTCCATCGCTCTCATATCATTTTAAAGCTTCCAAATTGCTATGGGCCCAGAACTTTCTAAACAGGAACAATGTTTCCTTTCTTTAAGGTCTTATACACTAAAACAGACACAAAAAATGTAGCTTTAGCTGTTTAGTTGTATTCATGTAAACATAATAACTGCAGTTATGACCGTTCATACGATTGTGATGTAGTTCAGCAGCAACCCTTACCTGTCAATTCAATTTTATCTCAATCCAGTTATGATGATTTAATCACAGGAAATATTTTTATCATTAGTCTAGTAATGAAGTCATCTTAATACCAACATGCAAGCTTTCTTGAGTAAATCCTTAGATGAAAAGAATTCTTTGAGTAGAATGAAGACTATGACACCATTGGATAAAGGCTTTCTGAATGCTACAATAAGCTTTTGAACATCACGGCAAAGGCATTACCACATTTTTAGATCTTCTTATGCAGATCTTAGAGCTCTAGGACATCAAATATAATATGATAAGCTTGTGATGTAATATTCAGTCAGCAGGAGACAGTATAGATATTGCCATATTAGCCCTAGAGAAAATGTAATCTTTAGAGGAAATTGACTCCTTTTAGTGGACCTCCATAGAATATCATGTAAAGTTTACTTTGCTTTACATCTGACCCAATTTTATGTGACCCAATGTCAAGTATGCTTTTCAAATAAAGACTGCCATAAATCATTTTAGCCACGCTGCCCATTTTTGTCCTCCGTCCAGTTGGTTATTACTTGGAGTGGAACAGCAAGGAAAGGGTTTTCTTAGCTATTCGCATGTGAGTAGTCTGCAGTAAATATGTAGTTCACCCACAGGTACAGTTGAAGCTACTTCTTGAAGCCTGGATATTAAAACACTATACTGATTCGACAACCTAAAAACAAGACACAAATTGCGGAAATTACACTGCTTTATAAAGTCATTAAGCTCATAATCTTTAATGATAGAAAATTATAATTTGGCAATTTATTTAAATTTAGCGCAGTCCCATGTATTGTAATTCATATTGGATCTTGCTGATGTGACTAGCACTTCTTCAGCCTTGTTTTGTTAATCACTGCTACTGTGTATTATTTTACATTAAGCAGGACTATTTGTTATGTCGATTGTTACCACACTATGGTTAAAATAAGCATACTGTTACTGCCCTGGGTATTGTCAATTCACCACACATTCCAACATTTAAACAGTTTGAATTATTGTCGGATGAATTATTGAATTTATTACTTAAACCATTTAATGAAACACACTGTAGCCTTCTCATGTTTCTAAACTAATACTGAATAGCTGTGAAATGATGTCACTAATCCACGTTCACTAACGCATACTACAGAGGAGAAAACCAGACTTGCCAGGATTCTTCTGGTAAAATTATCACTTTCTGTAGAAGATGACAGGCAGAAACACCATAACCCATTTTTATATAGCGTAAGGCCTGTCACTGGCTGCAGTGAGAATTTTTTTTTTGTTCAGTTAATTAGTCACCATGAGCTTAGTCACATTAATATTGCAATTTACTAGTAATTGTTTTATAATTTAAATTAGTCCTGCTTGCAGTAACACAATGTTTGTTTTTTTCAGTTTGTCCTATTGATCACAAATAAAAATTCTTACATGCAAATTTGCCACTTTGTTAAAGTTAACAACTAATGTTTTTGCTTAATTTATTGCTAGTGTACACAGAAATTGCTATGTAATAAATTATAATATTTAGCAGTCATATTAGAATGGTAATTAATTTAGTGCCAGAATACAGTGATCCTTGCAAAACAGCGAGGGCATGTCAGGCTAACTGTACTGACCCTAACGTGTAAATCATGGTTCAGAGCAGGTTAGGTATATTGTTTAAGAAAGCTTCTTCTTGTAACATAACAGTCAGAAGGAAGCAGTGAGACAAACAAGTAAAGATGAATTACATTGTCACTAGGATTACAATTGAAGAAACACAACTTTTGGAGCCGGTGAACTGTGGGACTTTTAAGTCTGAAGCTTCACCTTTAAATAAAAAGCAATTGTAAAAAAAAATGCAAGTTAAACACATATCAAAATCCCACCGTCCCCTCCTTTCCACCATTGTTTCAGCTTTTAGACTTCTGAAAGAGGAACTTCAAAGAGCAAACATATAAAAAAGCTCACACAAATAATTTGCTAAATGCTGGAACCATATAAATAGTGAAACCATAGTGGAAGCCTTACGAGTGATCTGCACAAAATCATTATTGACCTATAATTTCTGGCTCCCACTGAAGCTCTTCCAGATCTTAGCCCTTCAACAGGCCATTAAAAGATGCTATTGTAGTGACTCTCAGAAATCAAATTACTTGTAGGCTTTAAAGATATTCTGAAATATGTCACTTGTAGTCAGCAATGATTTAAATCAAATAGTAATAGGGTGCATAGGTATTATTAAAGAATGTGAAGTAGTCAGTTCCAGATTGTGTCACCTTTGAAAATCTGTTCCTTTGTCTCCAAGAATGGAGCAAAAAATGTGAGACTCGGGGTTCAACTTGAAAGTTCATTTTTTTACAGGCACAAGTACTGCTCTAGTACATTTCTAAAATAAATGTAGAAAAAGCAGTGATTAGATATTTAATGTGAAGAAGACACATGAATATGAATGGTGGTCTGAATGATCTGGGTTTAGCGATGATCAGTAGACTTGTGCATTCGTTTTCGGGCGAACAGGAAAACGAACACGAATAGTGCGTTTTCGTAAACGAAGACACACAACACGAAGAATCTTCCTGTTCATCTTCGTCTTCTAATGTCCCTGGTCCCTTGCCCATCAAGCCTACCTTATCTACGCAGTATTGCAGGGGTTGACAGAAGCGGAAATTCGGAGTTAAGGGGCTGTGTGAACGACTCTATTGGTCGCCTGAGGGTCCTCCTCTGGCATCAACCAGTTGGGTGAGCCCGTACATGTACGCGCTTTGTTGTGAAGGGGTTAAGATTTCTACCTTAGTTTAGATCTGCATTATTTCTCGAAAGTGCTTTGTGTTCAAATCAAGTAAGGCTGTTCCCTCTTTCCACTACCCACCTATTTACAGGTACTGTACACTTTCTAAATCAGTGGAAGTGGTAGTCGTTTTATCTGTTATCAAGCTGTTACTGCTTGGTAACAGCAGTCTATACCAATCATGTGTTTTTATAAATAACATCTCAAAAAAATCTTTACCACCCTATTTTCTTCTACAAATGTTTTCCTATTAACCTGTTTTACATCTGGGGTTTCTATCTTTCCATTTAACTCAACTCAAAAAACGTCTTATCTAATTATCTGCTTTCTAAAAGAGCCCCATAATTATGTATTTTTAGCTTCCATCTTCCGTAAGAAGCATCTAGTTATTATTATTATACTTTATGTATAAAGCGCCGAGAGATTCCGCAGCGCTGTACATACAGATACAGGAGGAATGGAGGAACCGTCTAGTGAAGCATTTCTATCCAATTTCAATGCTTGTCTGGAACTATGCAATTGCAAATCATATTTATACTTTGTTAGTACACAAATGGTCTAATTTACAGTTCAGTGTAATATATTTTTGTTGCAGTATAATTAATTCAAGTTACCAAGCATTTGCATTATATGCTGGCAAATTCTGTAACAGTCCAAAATATATCATTAGAATAGCGTGATATGAAAAAACACTTTTCCTTTATAAAGTAACTTGTAGTATCCTCTTTAACATTCTTTCCAAAATTACAATTGTCTTTGGAGAATGATTTCAGCACAAAAAAAAATATCCCTACCTTAATTATGCTAATGTTCTCTAAAACACAAATTATAATGCTTTTGCTAAAGACATTTGGAGCTCTTACATGTTATAAAAAAGGCTTTAAAAACAGCCATATGCAGTTATATTACATTAAACACTGCTAGATTTATTTTTACAGCTTGCAAAGGACCAGTTAAATAAATAAGCTTGACCAAATGTCTGCTAGATAGTTGATGGACTCCGTATAAACAAAAATAGGAAGAACTGTTTAGGATACAAGTAGACATATATTTACTAAATTTATTGGACAGATACAAATATTCCTATATTATATATATATATATATATATATATATAATATTTATTTGTTTTTTTAAATCAAGATTTTTATTGTTTTACAAATGAAAAATAAGGAATACACACGGAAGGCGGGAAGAGGATTGGATCAAAAAGGAAGGAACAAAAGTAAACAACACACACAGCAAGCCCTGACACAGC
>VKOC01005063.1:0-11191 GCA_009364415.1 Spea multiplicata
ATGCGCATGTTAAATTGATGGCCATCTTTGTTGCTAGCGAATGCTCTAGAATTCCTGGAATTTGATAAATGACCCTTATTGCCGTGAAATAATCACTCATTATCTGCAATCAGGTGCAGTCGCCGATGTTATCAGAGGCTGGTGCTATTTCATGCAACCTTTTCACTTTTTTTTCCAAGAAAGTTTCCTAATAGTAATATATCATCGCACGTTTTAATAAAGAGAAAATACAAATTCTCATCGTCCGGGGTAGATAGTGGATGGTAATTAAGCGGTATAAATTAAACCAAAGGAAAGATAAATGGGAGACCCGAAAATATCAAAACACCGATAATCCTTCATACTAATGATAATTATCGGAGTGAAAATTATTTTAATGGCCAGCGCTGAAAAGAATTCGGTATTCGGAAGCCGTTCGATTGATCATATATAATAATGTAGACGAGGGCATCGGGTTTTGTGGTTCTAATGCTTTTTCCTGTAAACATGCGTGGCCAACGCTGATTGTTTTTTAACATTTTTCATCTAGGAAAAACATACATCTGACAGCAGATCGGCCCCATCCGGCCCCCGTCTAGTCGCCCGTTTCTTCTGCTGTAACGACTCAAACCTTAATCAGTCATTGGTCTCGTCTTAGATTCAGGAGCCGAATGTCTATCCCATGCATGTTTAAATCCCCTCGCTAAATTAGCCTCTACCACATCCGCCGGGAGGCTGGTCCACTTATCTACCACACTCTCAGTAAAGTGAAACTTCCTTGCATTCCATCTCAGGCTCTCACCCTCTGGCTTTAGAGTACGGCTTCTAACGTTTCTCTGCAGAACATTAACAGTTGTGTTTCAATTATACTAGGGTTCATAATGTAACATATTACTGGGAACACTTAATTGTCATGTGACACAAACGTGGACACTGATGGGCTGCTGCCATAGTAATTAGAAAAATATTCTTAAACGTTTGTGTTTTTGTGTATGATTAAACGAAATTGAAAATAATGCTTATCGACGAGTAACGTGAAATGTAAGGGTCAGCTTTGTTCTCTGGAGTCAGAGAATTCTAGAAGATTCTGCAGGACAGCTATGACTTAGGATCCTCATAGATTCTTCCCGTTCTTTATAAGTGTTGCATCTACTCAAAATAGGTGAAACCACTAAACTCTACAGAAGTAAAGGAATTTAAGAAAGCTTGGAATGTGCATTAAGATGCCCTATAGAATGAATGCAAACAGAGTGAATAAGGAAAGCAGACTAGATGGACCAGTTATCCCCATAGGGATTATCCTTCCTTCTGCCCATCACCACCAGGCAGGACTAACAACAGAGACAGCAGGAATCGCAGGAATCGCAGGAATCGCAGGAATCCGCAGGAATCGCAGAAGCGCAGAATCGCAGAATCGCAGAATCCAGAATCGCCCAGGAATCGCAGGAATCGCAGGGAATCGCAGGGAATCGCAGAATCCAGGAATCGCAGGAATCGCAGGAATCGCAGGAATCGCAGGAATCGCAGGAATCGCAGGTCTGGTGCGCCGCGCCGCGCCGCGCCGTCTTGCATCAAAGCAAAACAGGAACTCACTTTATTGAGGAAGCAAACACCACCAGCCTCCAAGAGCTTTTCAATAAGGTAGTGGTGAGCTACAACCAGCATGCATCACACCATATGTAAAACAATATGCAGATCATATGCAAATTAGTTATTACAGCACTCAAAAAGCACATGAACATAATCCTGCCATCAAAGCCAATAATACTGGTCAGACAGGCACTAGGAAGGGTGAAACCGGAATATAGAGAGCTTTGGCTCTCTCACTGTTGCCAAGCCTCCCATCCCCATCCCCATTCCCATTCCCATTCCCATTCCCATCCCAATACAGGGTGATTTAAACATAAATCCAAGCAAAGGAACCAGATATTGCACTGTAATTCATGTCCACGGTCACCTGCTGGAAGTATGTAATGCAATCCAGTGGTCCACCATTTATCATTTATCAGCCTCCCAAGTCACGGAGGCTTCAGCGACAGTTCCTTCCTGTTGTTATAATCGACATATCCATTCTAGGCCCATCTAGACTTCTAACTCTTATAAGATTCCATACCGTACTTGGTCCCCAACTTTTTTGTTTTACGCTCATGAACATGGCCACCATCAGAAACCTTGGGACTCATTACCAACCTATCTTTACATCGTGCAAGTCAACATGCAAGCTTATGTCTTGGAGAAAGGATATTCTAATAGAAAGAAAAAGATCCCATGTAGGGTTTAAAATTTCTACACTGCACTAAGCCAGGGTACAAAGAATCTAAATATTGGGTAAAGAGTTAGACAGAGGAATCAGATTAATGTAGAAGCACCAGGCTGGAGGCCAACCTGGCCACAAAGCAGTTGACCTTTGTAAGAAGGGGTATTTTACACTGATCGCGGCCACCTTGGAAATTAGGCATATACTCCTGCAAAAACATAGGGTATTTTTCTAGTAACTATTAATGTCCGTATTTGCATATCTTATATCAGACAAAGTCTGAGACGGGATAACAAACCCGCCCCCTACTATGATTACAACCCCCCCCCCCCAAAAAAAAAAAAATAGAAACAATCAAAGATAATCAAAATAAGCTAGGGAATATTTCCAAACTTTTAAGCTGAATGATAAAGCTGTAATTTTTTTCTATAGTGGTTCCATGCAGCCTTCCAAAGAAGAAGAAAAATGCAACTCAGGATTTTCAAAGCAGCGCAGACTGTGTGACTCCCAGCAAGAAACAATCGAAAGATCTCTCAGAGAAAAATATATAAATTAATCAGGATTCCAGCATGGACGCCTTGTGCATCTCCAGCATCTACGAGAATTTGAATAAGCCGCTCGCGCTTTTAAAATACAGATTTCTTTCAAAAAGTAGATGTCCTCCCACCTTCCGTGACACATGGAACCCTATGAACAAAGTAAAGTTATCATTTCGATGACACATTCATCCTTTTGGGAACGATGGCATCTGAATAACCAAGAATGGATGGCTGTGCATTCAATAAATGAGTGAAGGTTAGGTCCTATGAGAAACCTTCTACACCCCAAAAAAAGATAACTAAGATAACAAAGATAACAAACAAGAGTACACCAGTGGTCCAAAGCATGAAGCATAAATGCCCTGAAAGCTATTATGTATCCCCCGTACATAATAGCTTTCAGGGCATTTATGCTTCATGCTTTGGACCACTGGGGTACTCTTGTTTGTTTAGAAGAGCGCATAGAAGGAATTCCCTTTTCTTGATGTAGATCATTTCTTGAAGCACAATGGAGTTCCAACAGGGAACATGTCTGGTAGACATTTTAGGAGGACTCTTAGCTTTTATCCAGGTTTTAGACTGGGAATAACACCAACAGCTAGGAGAACAGATCAGGATGAGGATCATGAAAAGGGTCTATCCTTAGCTGATCTTTCTCAAGAGACCACGCTATCTTTTTATCACAATAAAACCGGATTTTGGTGTAGAAGGTTCCTCAGGAGGACCTAATGTCCATTCACAATAATACATTTAAGAATCTTATGACCACACCGGGTAGGAAAGTCAATGAATGTTGGCCATCTCCGCTGACAGGACGTTTGTTTTTCGCTCACGCTCAGACTACTGAAACCGTCAACGGTAATGTAATCGTCGCTTACCAAATGAACTGCCTCCATCCAAGAATATCCTCAGCTGTGTACTGGCAAGCAGTCCATTCCAGCACAAAGCTATAAGAGATTCCATCAAAATTCAAGCCCACCCATTAACCTTCACCACTCCAGAGTCTGCCCATTGGGACAGGGGAAAGAGAGGACAAGAGTAGGGACCCCTTCTACTAGAGAGCCCCAAATCGAAAGTGTTAGGAAGGGAAGTGGGAGGGGAATAGGGCGTGGCCTCAATGCCACTCCCATAACCCGAAGATTCTCGCTTCGCTTCACCTGGAGTCTCCGGGCGAAACACTGAAAGTTCTCAAGTAATTTTAAACTCTCAACATTCCAAATAAATTATTAGTTATTCGCCTTGACCGGTTGAGTTAAACAACGACACTGGGTGTTACGTATTTTAATATGTTAAATATATGGATTTCCTCAGTAAAAAGATTTCCGTCATTGCTTTTTTTCTTTATTTTATTTTTTCTAATTTGACTTTGTCAGAAGCATTTTTAAAAGCAATGACATAAAATTTGCAAAATGATTTCCGGATGCTCCTGCGTATATATATTCATCGCAATATGTCACAGCTAATATATATTTGATTTGGAGGGTAGAGTAAAGTGTCTTCATAAATCATGTTTATCGTTACGGGACAAAAGGTCAGAGATTTAAAGCGTCAGTAACTGCAGTTAATACAGAAGCACTGACATAATAAGATGTAGTGAACCGATTCGGAATTTCGATTGCAAATGTTTTGGTTATTTGAACACGATGGAGGATTCTTGTAATTCACTGAAGCTATTCCAAAGACGCTTGAACTATGTCACCGCCATATCATTCATGGTGGGTTTTTAACCTATTCACCCGTTGAATGCCAGTAATTACTATAGTCAGTCATAGTAGAAAATTAAAGCACTTATACATAGGAACCAGCCGTCAGTGGTCAAGTGTTTCATACAAATTACTCATCGGTTTGAAAGTGGTGGCATCTTAAAACACATCCGTAAAACCAAGGGAAGCGTTTTATAAGTTGGCGAATTCGAACGTTTATCAGGCTGTGCTTAGCAATTAGATTTTTCTTTCTTTTTGTTGAGAGATCACGGTTCACCTTGAGTCACATCAAGGCTGAATGCCTTTATATTGTCAGACTTAGACTTGGGTCAGGGCATTTCCAAGAGGACTGGCCTCCTTCTGTTTTCCGACCTCCCCGTTATATATAAAATTGGGAATCCGGTCTGGGGTCGCCCCTGGCTTGAGATCCAGTTGTCTTTGGGCAGGCATTTTAGACTCCACCAGGAGGGATCCAAGGTGCTGATCTTCTCTTTGAGTGGTGACCTTTGGGAGCTCGTGCTGAAGACCATGTTGGTGAAGACCATGTTGAACCATCCATTTTCAGGCAACAGAATTTTGTTGGTTTGTGTTATAATAATGTTCTCATCTTTGTGTTAATAAACACTTTGTCCTTTTGTCTGACGTGGGTCATGGATAGGAAGAACACTTTGCAATATGCACCTATTTCAAATTACGAATAAACCAGGTGATACCAATTATCGTATCCTCGGAACTCTCTGGATTTGACCCTTAGTCTCTGGGTGAAGTTCTGCTTCACCTGGTCTCCAGGTCAATTTCTTCTTTCTTGAACAATATTTTGCCCAGCCCACTCTCCTCCCACTTCCAAGTTATGCCCTGCCCACCACCCTACCCACTAAAGGCCGATTGGGTCTATCCCCACCCACTTACATCACCACTCCCCCAGAAGACAGAGAGCTCCAAGTAACCTTTCCTGGGAAGTTCCCGGGTATGCTAAGTATGCAATTTCTAATTTTGATTAAAGGCATTTAGTAATTATTTTATCTCCTGAAACTTGTGTTAGGAAGACAAAAATATTATTCGAGTTGCTAGCGCCCAGGAAAACAGTCATTCTTAGAAAAGAATGAAATTGAACCATATTTTTAACCATATTGTGTTTAGAATGGGATATTACATTATATTCAGAATTATAATCATTCAATTAGCGTTATCTGTTGATAGCCAATGAAATATAGCATGTTAGTTCTATGTTTAAAACAATTCTAGCTCATTCTGGAGCGTATTTAAACAAAAGTCCGATTTTTTATTATTATTATTGAGTTATTCATTTGCTGTCTCTTATCATTTATAGGCATAACGGTGACACATTTAAAATTTAATGAGTAGTTTACAATCACTTTAATTATATAAACATAATAATGTAAGGAAAGGCTAAAAAATGTAGACCCAAAATTATCTGAGGTCAAGGATTTATAGGCGGTTATTACTCAAGATTATTTTGAGGTTGCAAAGCAATCTAGTTAATTAAAAATAAGCCCAACTTCTGGTTCTCTGGAGTTTAAATCGTGTTTATCCTGGTGCCAAGCAAGAAAAAAAAAAGATTCTTTTTTCAACCCAACCCTTAGGTTTTGTGTGCCAAATTTTACAAGTTATATCACAATTACACAACATTATTTGATTGTGAGAAGCAGCAGCGGGAAAGCAATACATCCTTTTGAAGTTAAAAATCGTTCAAGACTTTTTTTTTAGTAAATTTAGAAAAAAAAAATTTGATTTTGTTAACATATTATTTGTGTATTTTTTGATGTCAATTTTCATTTTATAAAAATAATTTTTTTTTAACTTTTTTTTTAATGGAAGGAATTATTATTACATGGCTCCTGGAGGATTTAGTCCAGGCGAGGCTCCGACGATTAAAGCAGAGGTTTGACGAGAGCGACGGTATGAGAGAACTCATTATCCAGTTATTGCCAAGAGGCTTTCGCATAGCCGTCCCGATCTCAGTCCTCTCCCGGCTACTGTTACGTTTCCCGAACGAGGTTATCCCATGAGGTCACAAGCAGAATATAAATCTCTTCAGTGCCCGTTCCCACAAAACTGCAATTAAAGCCGACTTTGCGGGTTTTTTCCCAAATCCTTTGCATTCATTTTACAGGTCTATACACTAAATAACTTATCTTATGGCCCTTAGAGAATAAAATAAACAATAGAAACCCCCCTCATGTGCATAGCATGGGAGCAGCCATCTTAACTTCCTGTTCCTGGGATCTATATGATTACTCCTTCCCGTTAAGTTATCTCTCTCCTACTTTAGGTTGCTGGATGTTGTTGATTGGTTAACGCACCCTTTGTGAGGGTGGGAGGAGTGCTCAGCAGTCATGATGTCTCTTTACCGTTTTGAGGACCGTGTGTTGCTTTCTTCACCCTGTAGAAGAAGGAGCTAACTTCTTCTACAGGGGTCTATGAGAGGTCATATAAAATAATAATCGAGTAGGGGATTAGGGATCAGTTATGTTCCAGTTCATTGCGCTAATTGTTCCAGTATATTTGCTGGTTGGTCATGGTTTTGAATGACATTCAAAGTAGGCCAGGTCATACACAAAATAACGAGAAAAGATGACAGGAGCAACATATGCCATATGCAGGGCCAACGCCAACATCAGTACTGGTTTGCAAGATGTCTCCCAGTTTATCATGGTATGACTCCCAACATTTCTCCAAACACTTCTAAAAGTCTGGTCAAGGAGTCTGGTGTCCAGGAATTGACTGGGGATGCGCTTAAAGGAGAGCTCCCGAGAAATCTTGTGTTTATGGCTGCTTGTTGGGAGACACACTACAGACTAACATCGGTAAGATCTTTTGCTGCCACATGTATCCATAGTATTGACATCAATCACCAATGGAGATTAAGGGCTTTTTTCCCATGTGCCCAATGGCCAGTCCAGGCACGCAGGTGTCCTTCTTCAGCTATGTCATTGCACCTTCTTCATAGCCCAGAAGCCATCACTTTCACGGTTTGAATGTATATACATTTCTGAGCAAAAGAACTTCAAGAACATTCCAGAACAAGGAATATTTTCTTTTTTTTATTGTTTACTCATCTGTATTAAAACCCCCAGATGAAAGGTAAATGAATGTTATTACCTGGATGTCACGGTGGAGATCATGTGATGGTGGGGCTTGGGTGTTGGAATGCATTTCCTGTGATATAATAGCCTGGATGCTATGATGAATGTCATGTGATGCTATTTCCTTGAAACTAAGATACTTGTCCTATGAGGTCATTGCCTGAATGCTATCATACATATTCTGCGATGTCATAGCCTGGGCACTATGATGAATGTCTTATGATGTCACTGCCTGGATGCTACGATAGATGTCTTATGATATCACTGCCTGGATGCTATCATACATATCCTGTGATGTCATAGCCTGGACACTATGATGAATGTCTTATGATGTCACTGCCCGGATGCTATGATAGATTTCTTGTGATGTCATTGCCTGGATGATCCCACCCCAGTCACTGGTTATTTCCTGCTCTGAATATGAGTTGTCATTTTTCTTTGTATGGAATGCAGGCTTCCTCCATAAACTTTATACGATCTCTTTACATAGTTAAATTATGATGTTTCCTTTTGCAGTCTATACTCTATTATAGACTATTTGTCTATAGTCTATTTGAGCCTCAGAGATGGCAGGGAGATACTATGGAACTGGAGACGTTCCTCGGGGTATTGTACAAGTAATTTTCCTTCTGATTTAAGATGCCAATCTGTTGAAATAATAGTTGTGTGAGGTATTTAATTCATCCGTTAGAATATCAGGGGAAATACACTTTGGCGTTTTATCACCTCAAGGAGAAAAAACTGAAAGTCTTTTTTTTTCTGAGCTTGACTAAGAATCATGTTTGTTCCTTATCAAGCCTCCCATGTTGCACCATAGAAATTAAAGTATTTTTAAAACATTATAAGCCGCTCTCTCTAATCAGCGTATCAATCTCTGGAGAGAGTAATTAATTTAATTCACACTGTGTGAGATCGTGTGCCTTACTTTCACTTGCCTTAACGCAGTAATATAAGACAAAGTACGAAATACCCATTAAAATGCAGATAATGCACTTTTTGGTTTCAGAACTCCGCAGCATTCACACGGTAGGGATACGCGATGCCAATTTACAGTGCCAAAACGCACCGGCGCGGAGCCTAATGTGTCCTCGCTGTATCCTGCTGGACTAAAGAAGTATACTAATCTTTATAGAAATTATATATATATATATAGATATATATAAACATTTTGGATATGTCACGTCATAATCCCATAACTACAAAGGCTGCCCAAGCCAATCAACAACAGTCAGCAACTTAACAATGAGGGAGAGAGATCTTGGTTTGACTTTATTTGGTTTATTTGGTTGACACAAAAAGATGCGTTTCCAGTGGATATTGTCACAGGTTGGCCAAGTTGTCACCTTCTAATCATACACCTGGACATGCAGATTTATTTCATTTTTTTAATTTCTTTTTTTCTGGGGGCAGTTGCACGGATCCCAGTACAGTATGGCCCCTTTGGGGACCACTCATACATTTTTGATGCCAGTGATGTCATGGTGAAATCATCGGGCTCCCAATAAATTGTTTATATATTTTATGTTCCCGATTTTTTTTATTTTACACTTCGTTTCTCCCTCCCTCTCCTCCTCCTGATCTATCTGTGCTGATCACACTGTGATCAGCAAGCGGGGCTCCATAGCGCTGCATTAGTGATCGCAATAGGTTTGATCAGCCAGCAGGAAATCAATTTCAGACCCTGCTGAGTCTCTCCTGTTCTACTGTTCCGGCACTGTGATCCGGCACTTCTTGTATAACCTGATCGGTTGTCACGAAGCCAGCAATCCTGGCTTTTGCTGGCAGGGTAAGGTCCATTCTGTCAATAGACAACGTGATCTACTGTGCAACAAGGTCAGGACGTAGAGATACGTCCTAATGGCCGTCTTGGCACAGGTCCTAAGGGGTGCAACGGGATTATACCAGGCATCCAACAAATAAACAAAAGATAAATTATATCCTACTCCAGTTTGGACTCTTACTAAACATTTTCCTCTCTAGCCCAGTTACAGAAAAAAATCCTAAAACAGTACATTATACAGGGTCCCTGGCCTCAATGCTCACGGCCGCCTTTCTCCCACTGCCAGACACCCAAGTGTCTTCAAAGCTCTCCTTTATACCTTTCAAGGGGGATGACAATCATTTTCACTTGGAAAGGGCTGAATTTTCAGTATTAACCCTTTCAGGCATGGCAATAGAGTGCTCCAGCCTCTGGCTTTTATAAAAAGCCTCCCATACGTTGCCACGACATTGTATGTTGCAAATTGTTTACTTTCATTTGAAACTATTTCTATCTGAAGGACTGAGCTCCTGGTTATCTCCCCGTCTCTTCTATCCCCAAGTTCCTGATTTCTCCACCACTGTTGAAAATCATACAATCTGCAGACCAAGTTTGCTGCCTTGGTGTTACTCTGAACTTTGCTTTCTCCTTCACCCCTCACATCCAGCCACTCATCAAAACCTGCAAAAGTCTCCCAAATTCATCCTTCTCTTACACAAGATACTTCTAAAATACTCTCTAAAATATTCTTTCCCTTGTGATTTCCCATCTGGATTATTGCAACTCCTACTAACCTTCCTCCCCCTCTCCCGACTTTCATCTTTTTCAGCCCACACTCCACTTGTACCCGACATCCAACTTTCTAACAGAAACTACAACATCATACCCACCAGCGAGTGGACAACGAACTCTTCCACGTTCCCCATGCTACAATCAAGCTACCCTCACCCAAGGAGCCGCTCTCCTTTGATTTCATTCCCCCTTCAATCTCCCAATAGATTGTAAGCTCACAAGACCTTCTGTATCAGTATAACCTATGTTAAAATTTATGTTATTGTCAATTTTCTATATTTCCAGTCTTATTCTTATCTTATTCTCCCTTTCTGGTTAGAGTGCCACGGAATCTGGTCTTCCTCTATAAATGCAATTTAATATAATAATAATACAATCATTTAATGTATATAATATTTCACATAGAGCAGGACTTTAACGAGAATTCTGTGGCTTGTGTGGTGTCTCCACGAGGTCCAATCTATCTGTTATATTTTGAAACAAAGCTAATCATGGTACATAAGCCGATATTTGCTTTGTCTGCTGTTAAGTAATTATGAGAGCATCCAATGGTCTTTTAACTGCTAAAACATCATTATATTAACACACATTAAATGACACATTAAATGACAGCTAAAATGCCGCTTCATTCAGTATCGTATATGTCATTAGCTGATAATTACCAAATCATTTATCCATCTACTGTTACCTCGGGGCTAATGTCACAATGCAATTTAAGATATCCAGGCCAGGAGGGGGAAAAAAAATAACCCGCAAGGCTATAAAGTAACTCGTAGACCCAACAGCCCTTAATGAAGATTTACCCGGATTTAAAGGCGATCGCGTTAACAGAACGTCCTCTGAATCCTGCAGTAAAATGTTTCCTTCTACACAATGAGCGGCAATTTAAATTGGAAAACATGTTTAATATGCCAATGGATAAAAATATGTTATATATAATTATCTATCTCGCTATCTGATTACAATATTAATCATTAATACATATTTATATATTTTAAATATACTCATTTTCTTGTATTATATTAGATGTACATTATATGTAATACTATATTAAA
>VKOC01005064.1:0-34120 GCA_009364415.1 Spea multiplicata
GCTCGGCGCCCCTCTCTCTCTCCTCTGCAGCGAGTCTCCATGTTCGGTCTTGGTGCCGGCTTGTAATGCTGAGTGGCGTCAATTTCCGGCGCTCAGCATTACAAGCCGGCACCGTGGCAGAGCAGGGAGACTCGCCGCAGGACTCTTTAAAGGTAAGTACCGGGGGGGCGTCGGCGAAGTTTAAAACCACGCCCGATACCCCCCCCGCCGAGGCCGCGGGGGGGGCGGCATTTTAAACTTCGCCCCAGGCGGCGTTACGTCTTCGGCCGGCCCTGCTCCTTGTTAGCCATGGTACATTAATTAGTGTAGATAATATTTAAGGTAAATAAACACTGTGTGTAAATTGTGTCACAGGATTGAGCAAACTGCAACAATGTATGTTACTCAGCTAAAGAACTTCATAGCTCTGAGGGAGTGGGCGGGAATGCGAGTCAGCTGGGCAGCAACTGAGGTAATCTCGCGGGGGGGGGGCTCATACCTCAGGTGACGCAGAGGAGCCTAGGAAGGAGAAGCAAACGGCATGAAAATGGCCACTGCAAGGAGAAAGACCAGGAGATATGAATGCAGGGCAAGGTAGAATAGATGTTGGTCTAACCGCTGTGTTAAAACAATGCAGGATCAGACCGGAGAGGGAGCAAGCAGCCCTGGCAAAACATGCTGCAAATTGTGTAAGCTGTATGGGCTGTATGGTTTGAATAACGAGTTACCGCCTGTAAACAGTGTAAAAGGTTGTATAAATTGAATAAGGGAGATAAACCATGAATTAAGTACACAATTTAAATAAAATATATTAAATATATATATCAAATATGTGCAAAATAAGAGTAATATTGAGGAGCACAGTGACAAGATACTTAACTCTCCAAAGGAGCAGCAAAGAAAGAGGAGGGACTAATTGATTACACCTGTTTTATACCTATCTATTCATATTATTGGTTCTCAGCATATTGTACCTGTCATGTTTGGTTGTCATTTTTTCTTCTCTACCTAACCTGTTTGTTAACCATTTTGCTGCTGTGAGTAGTAAAGAAAGTATAAAGCATAATAGGAGCCTCCTGTCTGAGATAAAATATGCGTTATTATTAGCTATTATTTATTGATTTATTTATCACCATGGTGTGACGTTGCATGAAGAAGAAAGTACACCCTCTTTGAAATATATGATTTTACATATCAGGACATGATAATAGTCATCTGTTCCTTAGCAAGTCTAAAAATTAGGTAAATACAACCTCAGAACAACAACACATAACATATTACACTGTGTCATGATTCAACAAAAATAAAGCCAATATGGAGACTTAGTACACTCTTACTGCTTCCATAGAATAGTGATGAAGTAGGAGACATGTGCTGCTAATCAAACGTGTTTGATTAATTGATCGTCAGCAAGTGTGACTGAAGGTTTTGCCGTTTGCTGGTCTGGAGTATCCAGGTGTGTGTTAACACAATGCCAAGGAGGAAAGACATTAGCAATGATCTTACAAAAGCAATTGATGCTGCCCATCAATCTGGGAAGGGTTATAAGGCAATTTCCAAAGAATTTAAAGTCGTTCTACATTGAGAAAGATGATTCAAAGTGGAAAACAATCAAGACAGTTGCCAGACTTCCTAGAAGTGGACATTCCAGCAAATTCACCGTGCACTGCTCAGAGAAATTGAAGAAAAAAAATCTGTCTGAGTTACATCTCAGACTCTACAGGCCTCAGTTAGCATGTTAAATGTTAAACTTAATTTGCTAAATTCATTCATTTAGAAGATTGGGAGAGGCTGTGAGAGACTGATAAAGTCATACAGAAAACAATTACTTTAAGCTATTTCTGCTATTGAATCATAAGGTGTAGTTAGTGTTTCATATGTCTTCTCCAGTGTGGCTTTCTTTTTGTTAAATCATGACATGTATTTTTTGAGGGCTTGACCAAATGGTGTGCACATTGGGCAGAAAAGCAATCCAATGCCACAGATTCAGCTCCATTGCAAACAAAAGTACATGTTAGGATTGGATAGATACTTTTTTAAATGGTATTTTTTGCATTTGCACAATAACAGTGTCTTAAAATATGTTAAAAAAAAACACTTTAGGGCACTAGCTAAAACCCTTGGGGAAAGGACCCAAAGTAATATTGTCAGGAATAATACCTGTACCACTTTCTACACCAGGGAGGTAGATAAATGTGTGGCTGTAAAAGGCAGTGTGGGAAGGAGGCATTTGGGGTTTTAGAGAACTGGGCAGACTTTGCAGTTGGTTACGGACTGTGTAGCAGGTATGGGGTGCACCTTAATAAAGAGGGGGCTGTGGTACTAGAGGAGAAGATGGTTAGAGGGTTGGGGAAAATTTAAAACTAGAGTGTGTGGGGGAAGTTGAAGATAGCATTAAAGGCATAGATAGTGTAGTTTAAGGGCAGGACTTAGCTTTGGGAAGTTGGAAAACAAATGGTGGTGTTAACATAGATAAAGAAAAAGCTAAACCACTTAATGTTGTGACAAATATGTTGGACATGTATAGAAGCTCGACTATATGATACTTGAAGAAATGACAAAAATGTCAAGGAGAGGTTATCATTATGGGGGACATTCATCTCCCTGATGTAGACATCCCAAATCCCTTACAGGAACTGTGTCTTAGGCAAGTGTTAGAGGAGCCAACAAAGAAGAAGGCTGTGTTGGATTTAGTATTCACAAATGGAGACTTGATTTCGGAAGTCACTGTAAGAGGGTGGTTGAGCTCCAGAGATCATCAATCAGTGTGGTTTAATATAAGGAGGGAGGTTGAATTGAACCAAGAAATAAGGTTTTCAATTTTTACAGGAGTTTTGTCCTGTCATAAACCTGCGGGCTCTCAACGCCTTTGTGTCCATCTCCTTCATGACTTCTTACGTACAAACGATTGGTTCCCAAGGCTCAACCTAAAGGGCGCCTACCTTACCGTTCCCGTGCACCCGGGCGACAGGGGTTACCTGCAGTTCAAATGGCGAAGCCGTCTTTGGTAGTTCGTGTGTCTCCCGTTCGGCCTCAGCTCGGCTCCCTGGTGCTTCACAAAGCTGCTAAAGCCAGTTATAGAATTCCTTCGTACGAGGGGCATCCACGCTATCATCTATCTGGACGACATGTTCCTTATGGCAAGTGACAGAAGACCTTTTTCGCGATACCTCTATGATGGTCCGTCTCCTTCAGGATCTGGGTTTTGTGATCAATATGGAGAAGTCCGCTCTCTCTCCCACTCTGTCTGTCCAGTTACTGGGGTTTACGATGGATTCTGTGGCGGCGGTACTCAAGCTACCTGCCGCCAAGTTCCAGGCCATCAAGAAGGAGATTCACCGACTACTCAATCATCGGTTCGTTTCACTGAGAAACCTCGCACGGGTTTTTGGCCTCCTGTCCTCATCCATTCAGGTGATTTTTCCTGGTCCTCTTCACTATCAGGCCCTTCAACGCTTGAAAACCTACCACCTTCGCGCGTTGGGCTCCTACAGTCATCTCATCGCTCTTTTGGATGAGGCTCGACTAAAACTCCGCTGGTGGCTGGTGCACATTGAGGCCTGGAACGGTTGTGCAATTTTTGGCTCGGTTCTGGATTTCGTCCTAGACTCTGATGCCAGCCTCTTGGGTTGGGGTGCGGCCTGTGGGTCAGATGCCACGGGAGGTCAGTGGACCACAGAGGTGCGTGGCCTCCACATCAACTGTCTAGAGTTGATTGCCGGCTTGTTCGCGGTGCGCAGTTTCACAACTAACCTCACGCATTGCTCCCTGGTCCTCTGCATGGACAACGTGTCCTCGGTGAGATACATCAAGCGACTGGGGGGCTTGTGCTCTCACCTTCTGACCGAGCTTACCAAGGACCTCTACCAATATTGTCTTAACAAGCATCTGTCCATTCGGGCAGAGTACCTGCCCGGGTCGGACAATCTGGTAGCAGACTGGTTCTCGCGCCACTGGAGGGATGCCAGGGACTGTCGGCTATCTCTGCTGCTCATGTCCCTGTGGCGGGCCTTGGGGTTGGTAAGGACCCCACGGTCTGTTGGCTCCTGTGAGGCATTCGCTCTTCCAGAGCCCCTTTGCCTCGATACGCTTTTTTTGAGACGTCTCTAAGGTCCTTGAGTTTCTTGAACTTTGGCCGGACAATGTCCGTTTGTCTTTACGTCAATTGTCTGCCAAGCTTGTCTTGCTTCTGTGTCTCGTTTCTCTCCGTCTTGTTTTTGACGTTCGCGCTTTCAATGTTTCTTCTTTCTCTTTTTCCCCGGTGGGTGTCTCCGTTCGCGTCTCACGCCAGACTCGCTCGCTTTCGGTTTCCTATCCCTACTTCCCTGTTAGGCCTAAGTTGTGTATAGCGCGTTCAGATTTACATTCTGGTGTCTGCACCTTACTGCTCCCCTGCTTCTGGGCCCCTGTTCATCTCTTATGTTCGCCCGTTTCGGCCTTCCTCTGGCCCAACCCTGGCCAGGGGGGTATGATGGATCTTCTTTGGGGGCCCACTCGGTTTGGGGTGTGGCTGCATTGGCAGCGTTTTCTGCGGGCAGTTCCGTGGCGGCGGACTGGTCTTGAGATTCCACATTCCGGACTTTTTATTTTGTCCTCAGTTCTCTTAGTCTTGTGGCTAGGCAGTAAAATGGCAAAATCCGAATCTTTCATCTCTTAGGTGGGTGGTTTCTTTATACGTTTATTGGCTGTATTTATTTACGTGTGTTCTTATTTTGCGATATCTCACTTGCAGGACAAAGGCTGTTTTTGGATTTTTCCGGTGTCGCTGTTTAGATGTAATTTTCTTATTTGGTGCACCCACACACACACTATATATTGTTTTCTTTTTTCAAGACAAGCAGGGTTTTCATTAGATACCATTATTTTTATCATATTATACAAAAAATATATAAAATATGGTGAATTTTTTAAAAAGGGCTTTTTCTCAATTTTATTTGACAATTTTTTTACTCCTCTGCAAAAACTAATGTAAAAGGCCTTCTATCTATGATTTGTCCTGAGTTTAGAAATACCCAATGTTTTTGTTTTTTGGGCTTTTTCTGCACGTTATAGGACGTTTTGCTATTTCAAATCTGGTCATTCTGCCCCATGTGCTATTTGGGACATCTTTAAAGCTGGCCAATGCAATTTACCCCATCAAACCATATATGAAAACTAGGCACCCCATGGTATTTCAAATGCTAGTAGATTAACCCTTTTCATGCACTAATTTTACCAGGTTATGGTATCAATATTTTTTTTTCCACACACATACTTAAGGTATGAATTTAGTGCTCCTGGTATATGTCACTGCCAAACAACACCAATGTGTGTTTAGCAACATCTCATGAGCATAGTGCTACCCCATATGCATGGGTTTGTTGGGTTGTTTGGTGAATAAAAGGCCACATTTGGGAGGTGTGCATTTTTCAAATTGGAATTTTGACATGTTGAACATTCTGCCCACATATCCTATTTGGGATATCTTTGAACCTGGCCAAATCAATTTACCCCATCAAATCATATATTTTTTAAAAATATACACCTCTGGGAATTTCAAATGCTGGTATCTTAACTTTTTATATGCACACATTTTACCATCAGCTTTTGTTACAGTTTGCCTTATTTTCTTGTGTGGTTTTTTCACGCACATTTTAGTTAAGGTATGAGTTTACCGCTGGGTAGACCCCCTGGGAAGTCAATGGTGTGTCAGTTGGCGACGCCATCTTGTGAGTGGCGCAATGGCACTTGTGGTGATCGGTTGTGTTGCTGAATCCCTCGATATCAAGGCATGTCAGCAACAACAATTACGCTTAGAAAGCAATTCCTGATCACTTCTTAAGCTCTCTTTTAGCCGGCCGCCATCTTTGTTGATTAGTTCAGAGGCCATTTTTTTGGTGGGGAGGGCTTTCCTCCTCTGCTTGCAATTGCAGCAATGCAGGTATTTGAAAGCAGCCCATACAAGTACTGGCTTTGTCGTGAAGAGGTTAATTCTCTGAAGCTCTAATATCATTAATTGTCTTGTTATTTATCTACTTTTGTCAAATTAACCCCCTATATTCACCTGCCTGATATAGATGCTGCTCTGCAAATGTGTCTACTGCACACCAAGGATGTATAGTAGTGTTGGTGGGTGATGGTTTACATGAAATATCTGTTCCAAAACTGATATGTGATTAAACATACAAAGAATTATTAAGGATTATAATTATTTCCTGTGCAGTACAAACTTATTTATGACATACTGGATATTTGTAGACAAGAACAGCCCCGGAGGGAAAGAATTGGACGGAGGGGCCCCATGAATGAAGTGCCAGGCGAGGTACCCATTGTGAATTCCTGGTTTAAGGGTTAAGGGATGACTAGGCAAAATTTTGGCACAGAAAGTGTTAAGATAGTGGCACGTGCAAGGCCAGATGGGAGGGGGTAATTGCCCTTCCTGTGGGGTACATATTAAAAGAGCTTGCACTATAGGGGCAATTATTTTAAAGAGCATTTTCCCGCCCATCCCTCCCCTGATTTTCGGCATTTGCCGGGTACTCAGGTTTTTACGCTGGTACGGTTCAGGAGTTAACTATCTAGGTATGGTTACTTATGGTGCACGGAGGTGTAAGTGCAGGAGACTCCAGGGGCATTCGCCCCTGTGAATTGTATGGTCGTGTGACTGCCACGCTAGGGGACGACGGCAGTTCCAGCAGGGATACAGGTGGATACGCCCATATCAGCAGGTTATTAATATGGTTATTAATTGGTCACAGCTGGTTATAAGTTTGCTTCCATTTTGATGATAAATATTTATATACTGTGTCAAAATGTGTTTAAGCTAATAATGGTTGGAACTTTGTATAAACATTAATAAATGTAGAGTGTCACGGTGCTGTAGCAATTTGCAGTCCGCGCCGCAGACAAAAAAAATCCATATCTGACGATTAATAAAGTTTTGAAATAAAGAAGTGTCTCTTGTCTTATTTATGAGAGGGACCGAAACTGGACGCTACTTCATTCATATTTTTATTATCTGAGGTATAAATTACTTTTAGATACCATGGTAATCAAACCCACATCAATCTAATTACCATCTTAATTGTTTGTTATCTAACCTAAAGAGAAATTCTTTTCACCTCCCCCCTCTCATTCACTGAGATATCCAGCTTTTCTCTGGTTTGTTTTTGATAAATAGGCCCCTGAGAATTTTGAGGCTAGAAAGCAATTTCACTGAATTTTATATTTGCTTGCAGATCCTTCTATGGGCCTGCAGGCTGCTATTCAACAACCTATTGATGCTCTGTCATAGAAAAATAGAAATATTGATTTTATCTTTCTTTGCAATACCCCAACTTCATCATTTTCTGGATTTATATATAATACAAGTGTACTGTTACATAGCTATGTGCTAAAGTTAAAAATTCTCTTTACTGTGGTATTTT
Source organism: Spea multiplicata (assembly GCA_009364415.1). Lineage (NCBI taxonomy): Eukaryota > Metazoa > Chordata > Amphibia > Anura > Pelobatidae > Spea > Spea multiplicata. Next base: position 7,386 of record VKOC01005064.1, read on the forward strand.
TTTTTATTTCTTCTGACATAATAATTCATGATCAGCATTGAACAGAGAAGTGCTTAATTAGTCATCAACAGAATATGCAATGCTCAAACAAAAGCCTTCTAAGGCTAGGTTTCCACTTGTTTTTTTTTCTAAAAACGCCCATAAAAACGACGTCAGCCACACGGCGTTTTTTTAGAGAAAAAACGCTGCGGCCAGATGTTAGCTGTTCTTCAATAGGAAAATCGCACAATGTCATATCCACTTGGCGTTTTTCTGTTCGGTGTTTTTTCAGTCCTCTCGCGTGGCAGTTTTTCAAAATCACAGCATGGGTTTTTTGCCTTGGTGGTTTTTATGGCGTTTTTTTTCCACAGTTACAATGCAGAGGATGGACCCAGTATCTGTGTGTCCTATGAGAAATAGGCTGGAAACAAACCGTTTCACACAAAAAAAGTTCATATTGAATTTTACACCATTTGGAACAAACATGCCATTACAAACAAACATACCCGACGTATCAACTGGATCCTGCGTGCTAAAAGCAACAGCAAACAATTTGCACCATCATTTGGGGCCAATCTTCCTAGAGGAGCAGACATTAGGAATAAAGCATGCCTTACAAACCACAGAAATGAGACAAAAGGGTCCGCCGGGGCGTTTAAGTAGAACAAGTAAATGACATCAGGAGAGGGCAGATACTTGCCATTTATCCTAATCCCTTTTAGCTGGGTGAAAATTCCAACGTGTAAAGGCTGGAAAAACTGCTTAAGGTTAAAAAAAGCAATTTCCACAGGAAGTGGCTCCCTAATTTTCAGGCCATAGAAAGACCATTAAAAAAGAAAAAAATCTAACTCACAAAAAAATGTTATTCATATTTCCTCCCTGTGTTAGGAACCTGTATTGCATCTCTCATTGGCTTAAATTGTATGCTTAGACTTGAATAGAGGCCCTTTAAGTGAATGGAGTGTGCAATACAGGTTACTAACACCCGTTTACCAGTGGTCCCCAGTGTTTGGAAGATGCATTACATCTTCGTGTAACTTGAATGTGCCCTATTCAAGTCTGTTTACTTCATTCAAGTCTAGAGTGGCCATTAAAGTCATACAAACATGCAATGAATCCCTCACAAACAGTGGCTATTTTTCAGACGCAGATGGATATAATTGATTATTGATGCTCCCAAATAGCTATTAATTTACTTTAATCCCTCCCCCCCAGGAGTTGGGGATGAGGGTGAGAACCAACGAAGTTGCAAGCACTGGAGGTTCAGAATTAGAACCTTGAGTCATTGAGAGACTCTGATCTAAACCAATTTGTTTACAATTTCAGACATCAAAACATTTGAGTGAATGTGTTTGTTCACTATAGTTTCAGCTGCCAATGTGATTGTAGCTTTCTTTTGGGAGTAGGTCACATAAGGTGAATTATTAGAAATTACATTAGTTTTGATGAAACATTACTGCTGATTCCAGAAAAACAAAATATGATGGAAAAACACAGAACAGTGACTGGCTTCACCATTTTGAGCTGATTAAGAAGCCAGTAGAGAAAATAGATTTGACCTATCATAGACCTTATTGCTTTTTAGCCCTGGAGTAAATTTAAACCTAATTTATTTTCAAATTATATTGGTACCTTTAGCCTTCTATATAGAAAAGATCAATAGAAAAATAGTGCATGTCAACAATAATCTTTCACAAACAGTGACCTTTTTTCACAACCTCATTTGTACTGTGTTAAAAATTTATCAAATCTATTGTTGTAATCAATACTATATCAGACAGTGTTTCTCAATGTTTTTCTACATTTCTCATTGATATATTCTCTTCATCCATATCAATATTATTAACTCCATTTATTTGTGTTTCTGTAATGTTTCTTTTACGAAATTGAATGACTATTAAGCTTGATGTAGCAAATTCCAGTTAAAAAAAATATATATATATATATACCATTGTCCAAAATGTCTTGGTTAGCTGAAGCATAAAGAAAGGGGCCTTATCCCTCCTCCACCAAACTTTACAGATGGCACAGTTATCAGACTGCCATACAGAAAGCATGATTTGTCAGTCCAGAGAACACATTTTCACTGCTCCAGAGTCTAGTGGCGGTGTGCTTTACACCACTCACTCCAACGCTTGGCATTGCACTTGATGACGTGAGGCTTGCATCCAGCTGCTCGCCCATTGGAAATCCATTTCATGAAGCTCCCGCTGCACAGCTTCTGCGCTGATATTAATGCCAGTGGAAGTTTGAAACTCTTCAGCTTGGAATCAGCAGAGCGTTGGTGACTTTTACACACCATGCGCCTTAGCACTCGGTTACCCCACTCTGTAACCACTTGACATGGTCTTCTGCTTGTTCCTAAAAGCTTCCACTTTCCAATAATACCACTTACAGTTAACCGTGGAATATCTTGCATGGATGAAATCTCACAAACTGCAAAGGTGGCATCCTATCACAGTATCATGCTTGAATTCACCGAGCTCTTCAGAAAGACTCATTCTTTCACAATTTTTTTAAGTGTTAATAAGAGAAGTAAAATAACCCATTTAGTAAGTAGAGATGGTAAATTGTATTTTTATAAATGAGTAAAGCAGAGTGACAGAACACTATGTTATGTGATCCAGAGGTGGATACATGGCAGCTCACATGTGTGTTAACAAATGGCATTAGAGTGAGTGTGTTTTAGTTTATGTATTAAACTGAGTTTGTGTTAGCATATAATGTAAGCTCATAGTTAGCTCATAGTGTTAGAGTGTGAAATCCAGGAAGGGAGGGTGCAGAGTGAGGTACAGGAGTGAGAACTGAGCAGTAAAGAAGATATGAAGTGTAGTGGGCAGAACACTTAAAAACAACAATGCGTGGGCAGCTAAGTCTGGTGAACAGGCTGCATCACACCCAGGCACACCTGTAATGAAGTATGCAGAGGAGCTTAAAGCTTTAAGTTTGCAGGCAAAATACTGCCAGAATTAACTATACCAGACACACATGTGAAACATAGGTCCATGCCTTCACCCTGTGTAGACATCTGTTCCTTTAGCACTCAAGCTGTAGTATAAAAGCTACAGAAAAATACAAATACTAGCTGTAAAACCTTCATGATATACATTTGCTTATTATTAATAAAACAATAAATGTTTAAAAATATTGCTATTTATGCAACAAAATGAGCAAACACAAAATAACATTCTTGTCTGGGGTGCCACACTTTTTCTGCTAGTTTTTGACCCATTCCTTGTTTACACAGGCTTATCTTAAGGCAAAATGGCAGAATTTCGCAGTTTGGAGGATCAAGGAGAGGACGTCATTGGAAGCTCCACCATTTTGGCAGAAGTTTGCTAGGAGGTTATGTCCAAGATGGAAAAAAAATGTGAGACACGGAAACAGTGCTGCAAGACATAAAAGTGGTGATGCCAGACATGAAAGCGGAGAAGGAAAACATGCGAGAGAGAGTAGAAGTCAGAGAGCCCACACATGGATGTTAATTCTTAGATGTTTTTGCTTGGTGTTCATAAATTTCATTAAGATTGGAAATTTGCAAGTCTACACTATACTAACAGGTGCACCCTTCTCTGTTTAGAAATTTGGTTTTGTGGTCCACCTCTTTTTCTAATGCCCTTTCTTTCATGTTTTTCCTGATTTATTGAATTTTTAATTACACAAATAGGTTTTGTTTTTTTAACTAGTCCATATTGCGGATATCTCATTGGTTTATAATACTGAATACATCACATACTAGTTTAATATTGTGTCTATTGATGTTCAATTTAAAATGTTGTTTTAAATTGTAGTACATTTTAGGAAAATTGTTGGAATTTCTGATTATCTAATCAGCCTATTTGTTATTGAGAAGTAACTGTGATTGGAAATTAGCAAATGTTGTGCCCATTCACAAGAAAGGCAGTAGGGAGAAGTTGGCCAACTACAGGCCTGCTAATCTTACATCAGTAGTAGGGAGATTAATGCAAATTATGTTAAAGGATAGGATTGTGGAACATCTAAAATCACATGGGTTTAATGATAAAAAAACAACAACATGGGTTTACTTCAGGAAAATCATGCCAGACTAATCTTTTTGATTTCTTTGATTGGGTGACTAAAATAATTGTTCAGGGTGGTGCCGTTGACATTGCGTATCTAGATTTCAGTGACAAACAACAGGTGTTGTAGTCAATGGAGTATATTTGGAGCAAGGTCTTGTTACCAGTGAGGTACCTCAGGGATCTGTAATTGGACCCATTCTCTTTAATATTTTCATAAGTAATATTGCAGAAGGTCTTGATGGCAAGATATGCTTTTTTGTCGATGACACAAAGATTTGCAACAAGGTTGATGCTCTTGGAGAGAAAAATCGAATGGCAAATGATTTAGGCAAACTGGATAAACCGATAAATTACGTAGAGAGGGCCCTGCTCTCAAGCTTATTATTTTGATATTTGTGTTGGATCACTATCCTGCTGGAAGATCCAACCATGGTCCATTTTAAGCTTTCTGGCAGAGGCAGTAAGGTGTTCATTTAACCCCTTGGCTGCTAAGCCATTTCCCACCCTGGTGCTAAGCTGGTTTTCGGCATTTTAGTGCATCTCACGTTTAAAGACGTTTAGAAGTAAATTTCTTGGGAATAAACTATACAAACCATATATTGTTTTTTCAGCACACCCGGCAGATTAAACAGCGTCAATTAAACAACTGCCTGGGATGTTAAAATATGCCAACAAAACTATATATTTTTAGAAACTACACCCCGCTGCAGCAAATTGAGGTCTTATTTGTATTTGTATCACAAATCTGACGTGCACAACAAATAAAATGAATATATCACACTTATAAAAATAAAAAATAAAATTAAGTTAAAAGCGCCAAGTTCATTTATTGTCAAATGAGGGGCTACATGTATTTACTCTAGGACAAAAGTTGAGTGCACAAATAATGATGGAATATGTTGCTTTGGCTAGAAAATATGTTTTTTTAACCATAGCGACATGTTCATTTGTGTCTTGCGCACTCCAGGTTTGTACTAGAAACACATGCAGCCCCTCATTTGATGAGCCAAGGGGTGTAGTTTTTGCAAATATGTACTTTTTGTGCCATAATTTAACTTCTTACATGAGCACTAATGCCACGACAAGGCTTCAACCCTAATTACTGACCATTCACACGTCTTTCATATCTCCATTCACTCACAGAAGCACACACCATACTTTTCATACATTCAATCACAGACGCACACACACCATTCTGTCCCCTTACAATCCCAAAGAAATGATGGTAAAGGGAGAAAAAAAATCACTTTTACAGCAAAAATAAGTTTTGCGGTAAAAATGCAAGGAGCTCCAGGGATGAGATGGTTACTCACGTACCACACATGCTAAGTGGCAAATTTTAATAATATTTGCAGTTCAACAGGATTTCAAAAATTGCCTTCCTCTACCGTTGGCTAAATTTAACCCCCTGATCAAAGGGATCATGAGGTTAAAATTTAGTATCGGCCATTTTTAAAAAGGGAATGTGACTGCTCATAGCTATATGATCACTGTGGTAACATTGGCTACCACAGTGATCATTTAGCTAGAATACTTAAACTTTTTTGTTTTTAAAGTTAAACCAGTTTATGTTTAGATATTTTAATTTGGGGGTCTCTAGGCAATTTTGATCTTTATTTATCTGCCTTTAGAGACCCCCAAATCATTTTTTTAACTTTTTTTGTACATTTTTATTTTTTTTACTTAATATTTTTTATTCTTTTTTTTACAAGCAGTATACCGTTGGAAAGGTGAGGCGATTACCTTTCCAACGGTATATGTTGGGGGTCTGTAGCTGCTTAGATGCCTGAGATACAGGCATCTAAGCAGCATGCCCCCATACCGCTTTAACTGACAATTGTCAGTTATTAATAAAGTTGCGCGGTGACGTCATCGCGTCATTGCGCGTGCCGTCACCGGCCGGATCGTGTGGCCCCGGTGATGCCCTTCAGTGTGAGGGGCAGATCGCCATGGTAGGAGGTGATGGGGCTCCACAGACCTCCATAAAGGTAGGAGAGTGCTAGTGACGGCATGGTGCCATCATTAGCACCTGACTGGGACTGCTAGCGACGGCACCATGCCGTCGTTAGCAGTCAAAGGGTTAATATATGTTGATAGACTCCATGTATCCTAACAAAATGTACAGGTCCTCTGGTAAAAGAGCTGCCCCAAACAGTAAAGACCCACCAACATATTTAACCATGGGCATGAGGTACTTCCATATGGGTACATCTTTGTGTGTACCAAAGCTACCTCTGGTGTTTATTGCCAGGAGCTCTATTTTGGTTTCACTAAGCATTCATATAGGCCTCCAGGCCCTACCTCACAGTTCTTTGACCACCTTTCTGCTTGGCTCTCTTCCTCTCTCCTAATACCCCCTGTCTTATTCTGGCTGACTTTAACATTCCTTTAGATATATCTAACAACTCTGCTAGCTCCAAACTCCTCTCCCTGACATCCTCTTCTGATCTCTCTCAATGGACTAATTCCCCTAAACACACCAAGGGACACTCACTTGATCTGGTTTTCTCCAGATTATGCTCCCTTTCAGATTTCTCTATCTCTCCCTTCCCTCTGTCTGACCACCACCTTCTATCCTCTTCTCCAGTGCTAACCCCTAACAAAACAAACTTACAGCGCTCACCTAATTTTTGTAGGACATTACCAGAAAATACCATTACCCAACTGCCTCACTTGAACCTCTATTAACCCTTTTCTGCCGCAGACACAACAGTCTCTTTTTATAACAATACACTTGCTTTATCCCTCAACGCCATAGCTCCAATTACTACATGTTACCCCCAACAATTTAAATGCCAACCATGGCATACCAAAACCCCACGGTTTCTTCAGAAGTGCTGCCGCACGGCTGAATGCTACTTCAGAAAATCTAAATCCAGGGAAGACTTTACTCACTATAAATTAATGCTTCACACCTACAACTCTGCCCTCTCTCTCGCCAAACAACTCTACTTCTCCACTCTCATATCCTCCCTTTCTTCCAACCCGCGACAGCTTTTTTCTACTTTCAACTCCCTTTTCTGTCTCTCCACACCCACACCACAAACCTCTCTCACTGCCCAAGATCTTGCTACCCACTTCAAAGAGAAGATCAAGACTATTAGACAAGACCTCTCTTCTTTACAACCCACTCCTACACCACCCGCCACCACTCTCTCCACTCCTCCCATACTAACTGCCTTTTCCCCTACAACTGAAGAAGAGATAGCCACTCTTCTTTCTTCCTCTCACCCAACAACCTGTCCCCTTTGACCCCATCCCATCACACCTCACAAAGTCTCTATGTCCATCCCTTGGTCCATCACTTACCCACCTACTTAATCTTTTTCTATCATCTGGAACTTTACTATCAGCCTTCAAGCATGCGCTAATCACACCCATTCTAAAAAATCCTTGCTCAGATGACGTCTGTTTGACTAACTACAGCCCTATCTCTCTGCTTCCTTTTACCTCTAAGCTACTTGAACTAAGTTCCTCTCCTCTAATTCCCTCCTTGACCCTCTACAGTCTGGTTTCAAAGCCCTTCACTCTACTGAAACAGCTCTAACAAAAGTCTCCAATGACTTGCTCTCTGCCAAAGCAAAAAGGTCACTCATCTATTCTAATACTGTTGGATCTCTCTGCTGCTTTTGATACTGTTGATCACCACCTTCTTCTAGACTCACTTGCTTCCATAGGCATTTGAAATACAGCTCTCTTCTGGATCTCCTCATATCTCTCTAACCATTCCTTCTCTGTCAACCTCTCTGGCAAGACATCATCGCCCCTTCCACTTTTGGTTGGTGTCCCCCAAGGTTCAGTCCTTGGCCTTCTGCTGTTCTCTCTTTATACTTCATCTCTTGGCAAGCTAATCAACTCATTTGGCCTCCAATATCATCTATAAATCTACCTGATCTCTCATGTCCCGTATTACCAATTGCTTGTCTGCTATTTCTTAATGGAGGTCACAACGCTACCTGAAACTTAATCTTTCTAAAAATGAACTCATTATCTTCCCTCCCTCCATCTCCAGTACCTGAATTCTCTATCACCATTAACAACACGACTATCTCTCCTACTAACCATGCCTGATACCTTGGGGTCTCAACGTTCCTTCATCCCTCATATTCAATCCCTCACCAGATCCTGCCGCTTGCACCTTAAAAACATCTCTCTTATCCGAGAGAAAATGTCCCCCATACCATTTCACCACCAGCCTGAACAGTTGATACAAGGCACTATGGATCCATGCTTTCATGTTGTTTATGCCAAAGTCTGACCCTGCCATCTGAATGTCATAGCTGGAATCGAGACTCATTAGACCAGGCAACAATTGTCCTGTCTTCCATTGTCCAATTTTGGTAAACCTGTGCGAATTGTAGCCTCAGTTTCCTGTTCTTAGCTGACAGTAGTGGCACCCGGTGGCCCATCTGCTTCAAGGTTCGACGTGTTGTGCGTTCAGAGATGGTATTCTGTATATCTTGGTTGTAACAAGTTATTTGAATTACGGTTGCCTTTCTGTCATCTCAAACCAGTGTGCCCATTCTCCTCTGACATCAACAAGGCATTTTTGTCAACACCACTGCCACTCTGGATATTTTCTTTTTCAGACCATTCTCTGTAAACCCTACAGATGGTTGTGTGTGAAAATCCCAGTAGATCAGCAGATTCTGAAATACTCAGACCAGCCCATCTGACCCAACAACCATGCCACGTTCAAAGTCACTTAAATCCCCTTTCTTCCCCATTCTGATGCACGGTTTGAACTTTAGCAAGTTGTCTTGACCACGTCTAGCACAAGTCTAAATAATACCAGAATATTATTGACATATATTGTCATCAGTATTGTTTGTCACAGTAAGTTCATCTAAAATTTTATTTAATCGAAAAAATGATAAGTAGCTAACTCTAACAGGAATGTGTTGCTAAGTAACAGTGACGGTCAAGATTGCAATATTTATCTTAGATTGACAGTGAGTAGCAGTGTGGTAGGACAGGAGATAGTGAGCACAGAGAGAATTAACACAGATTTTTTTGCTATAGGCAAATTCAAACAAAGAACATGAACTAATAAATCATATTTACTTACTTGCTTATGTTTAAGATGTCCCAGTGTGACATCAGGCAACTTAACTATAGCTAGTAAATAAAAGCAGATTGAGGTGTAATTGACATGACAGAAAGGTGCCTATTGAAATATTATAACAATAAATAAAACATGAATATTATAAAAGGTTGTGTTTTAGTAAGATTCTGCATGGTAGGTGTTACTGGCCTTGTTTAAACTTGGCTAAATAAAAGATTTACAGAACAGCATGTAATGTACTTATTTTTTTAGGGAAAAAAAGAGGAAAATGCTTAAATTGCTTTCTATTTTAGTCTATTTGTATCTCCTTTTTATATTGATAAATGTTTTTGCATTATTTGTATATGTTGTTTCTTATGTAAAGTGTGTGTTTGCATGGAGGAATAAGAGAAGCAAGAGAAGAGAAAAAGAAAGAAAAGGAAACAAATGGATAAGCCCCATGTAGCACTGTGTCATTATAAACAGAAAAGCTAAGAGAAATGATAGGTAATTGTTGAGATTGTAGGCTTGCACATCCTTTTTCCATGCCTCCCATGTTTTTTTGGAATGTAGAGAACGAACCATGTGCATTGTGTGTTTAGTATTTCAGTTTATATGTCTTAGTAAGGACACCCACCACCTTCTCCTTAGGAATCCTTCTTGAGGATTTTCAGTAACGTGCAATTATTTGCTTGGTAGCAATTTTAATCATAGTGGGGATTTTTTTCTATAGGTATACAGTTTGTGAGGAAGCCCAGCAAAGTGATCTCAGGGGCAAAGGTAAGTGTCAGAGCTCTTATTTCCTGAATTATCTGAACAATTGAGACCAAAGTGGCTTTATAAAGGGACATTTCAACCAGGTGTGTGACATTGTACCATACAGTGCTTCAGTTTCTCATTGTGTAGAAATTTTGCAGCATTTCAATCGAGTTGAGGTCTGGACTTTGACTGGGCCATTGCAACACCTTTTCTTTTTCAGCCATTCTGTTGTAGATTTGCTGATGTGCTTAGGATCATTGTCTTGTAGCTCGACCCATTTTCGGCCAGGTTTTAGCTGTCAGACAGATGGCCTCACATTTGACTCTGGAATACTTTGGTATACAGAGGGGTTCAAGGGTTACTCAATGACTGCAAGGTCCCCAGGTCCTGTGGCTGTTTGACGTGTTTGTGCTAATATGCAGTATTTGGTTTTCGACGAAAATTTGAAGCTGTGCATTATTCCTGAAGTCTTGTGGTTTGTTTAGATGCAACTTTGCAAACATAAGCTGTGCTGTCATCTTCTTTTTAGAGAGAAGAGGCTTTTTACTAGAAACCCTTCCAACCAAACCATGCTTGTTCAGTCTTTTTCTAAATGTACTGTCATTGAACAAGCTAACTGAGGCCTTTAGAGTCTGAGATGCAAATCTTATTTCAATTTGTCGGAGCATTGCACAGTCTGACGTTGGGAAGAATTTGCTGGGTTGTCCACTCCTAGCTAACTGGCAGTCTGGCAACTGTCTTGAATGTTTTCCAATTTAAATAATCGTTCTCACTGTAGAATGATGGACTTTAAATTGTTTGGAAATGGCCTTATTTATAACCCTTCTCAGATTGATGAGCAGCAATATATGCTTCTCTAAGATCATTGTTAATTCTTTCCTCCTTGTCTTTGTGTTAATACTAGACTTGGTCGCCGGCCAACTCTTCGTGTTCGTCTTCGTGCGGGGAAAAAATCTTCGTATTCCACGAATATTCGCCCGTTCAGTTCGTGTTAGCCGTGGTAAACGTTTCCATGATCACTCACATGGTTGGAGGAGGGAAGTAAGGGCTATTAGGGGTTGTTCTCCTAGGTGTCAAGATAGGTTGAGGTTCAATCTTAAGTGTTTCAAGGGGAGAACGCCGGTGAATCGTGACCAATTGCGGACGCGGTTAAGTGGCTACAGTAAGCGGGAAAATGCAGTGTTTCTGCACGCCGGGTTTGCACTTACCGTGCCCGCCGGGTCCTGAGAAGCTCGCTGGATGAGTTGCACGTAGAAGATGCTCGCCCACGATGCTCGGGGGTTTGACGAGCAAGTCACCACTGCACACCTGTGAAATGACTTGCGTGATGATGCTACATGTTCGCTCGCGATGTCATACTTTACCTCTGTCCTCCTATTGGCTGTTGTCTGTAGTTTCCTGCCCTTGCTCCACCTTATTAGTGCCTGAGTCTTACTGTTGTTTGCTCTGGGTATTTGCGTTTTCTATTTTATTGTGTGTCTTAAGTGTCTACTGTGTACCAAACCTTGGCTTGTCTACTGTGCCGACAGCCCCGACCTTGGATTTCCTTGACCTTGCATCTGTGCCGCGACATTTCTTATACAACATTGACTTACTTTTACTCTACCACCTTGTGAGCCCTATCTGCCGTCTCTGCTACGTGGGTCCAGCTCTCCTGTGTTTCCCAGGGCTCTGCATAACACAATCCCCTTTGTGCCCGGGGATTGGCGGATATTGCAACATAACTTGAAGTTGGTGTTTGTTTATCCTGAGGTAGTGCGCAACAAGTTGGCTAAAGAAATTCAGTCCTTTTACGGAGGCGCCATTGGTTGTGTTTCGTGTTTCCCCCATAGAGGGTGGTGCCATCGTGGTGGTTAAGGCTAGGACGGGGAGTGCTTATGGTAAAGGCAGACATCAAGTCCGCTTTTCGGTTGCTTCCGATACACCCGGATTCCTATCTGTGGGGTTGCTGGTTTGATGGGGCGTTCTACGTCGATCTGTGTTTCCCGATGGGTTGCTCAATTTTGTGCACCTACGTTGATAGGTTTAGTCCCTTTCTGGGGTGGGGAGTGCGAGAGGAGGTGGGCTGTCGCTCCATTGTTCATTACTTGGACCATTTTCTGTGTGGTGGTGGTCCTGGAGTGCAAAACTGGGTGTGGATTTCTTCCTTAACCGTGAGATAGAGGTGAATGGTGAAGGTGAATGGTGAGTCCAGAAGGTATCAGGAACACCCCCAAATGTCATTCCTGAACCAAAAAAGTCCTCAAATTTCATTGGAGGCAAACGGCAAGGAAACTAAATTTGTTGCCTAAGCATGAATGCGGCAAAAGAAAATTACATCTAATACTCATACACATAACAGAAACCAGAATTTTTCATTTGCAGACGTTACATTTTGTAGGGCAAACATCTTGTGCTATTTTTACATACAATTTGATGTTTGTATCTAGGCAAATGGGATGAGAACTGGTACATAAATTAGGGGGTCTCATAGATTGTGTTAGTGTTTCAGTAGTGGTAGAAAGTGAAACACTTTGCCTTTCTGGAAAGACCCAGCTTTTTATATACCTTAAAATAAAACTTGGACCGAAAGGAGGTTAGTTAAAAATCAGCGTCAGGGACATTAGCCTCTTGACGACAATTGATGTGCCAGGCACGTCACAGAAAAACTGATCTGGCACTTCATGTGTTTAAACAGGTGTAGGCATTCTTTAACACTGAAATCTGCAGTATGTGTGATTGCCCCTAGGCGTCAATGTGCGCCTTATCAAATATGGTTGCTGGCAGCCTCTTTAAAAGAAGTTAGGAAGCAACCAGCGATCACCTCCTTAGCTTAAATATTATTGCTGAAATGCATGGTGCGCTCTGGAGAGCAGTCACAAGCGCCATAGCGAGAGACTTTGCCGTTCACAAGATGGTGGCAGCCAATTAAAAAATCAACAAATTCCGGCGTGGCCTAACCGCGGAGCAAGATGGAGACTTAATTGTGGAGCTCTGCCTGTGTACTGGCGATTAAGCGGCTTTTTTCAGCTTCTACATTCTGCTCACTACGCTATAGTGTGTCTGATTCTCACCCTGGGAGTACCCTGAAAACGCGCGCAGGTCCTACCAGCCAAGATGGCGATGCGGCCTCCCTCGTGTCTTCACAGCCTGATCTGGAGGTCGGGGACCTGCACCTGTAGACAGAGCAACAAATCACTCCGACTCTCCTGCAGCGTATGTTGGAAGATTTAAAAACTTCAATGGCTGACTCCATTAAAGACATGTTTGCCGATTTCAAGCAAGACTTGCTGCAACTCGGGTCCATCTTGAAAATAAATTTGAAGAATACACGGGGGCCTATAATGAATTGGTGGACCGCCACAATGCGTTAGAGGACACCCTCCTTCGTTTACAACTTAAAGTAACGGATCTTGAAGATCGCTCAAGACGCAACAATGTGAGAACTTGTGGCATCCCTAAAGAAATCTTACCTGGTTCGCTGGAGGACTATGTCAAAGCTTTTTTTCACCTTTTTTGGCGGACTTATGGGAGGCGGACCTGCTGATGGATCGTATCCATAGGATCCCTAAACCGAAATCGTTCCGTGCCTCCGTTTCGTGGGATGTGCTTCTCCGGCTCCATTATTTTAAAGCTAAGGCAGCTATTCTGTCCTTTGCTAGGACAAAATCCGATATTCCCTGCTCCCTACGAAAATCCACAGCTTTTTTCGCATTTATCGGCGGCGACTCTCTCGCCACGTTTACTCCACTTACCTTAACCTTACGCAAACACTCTATCCCGTATCGTTGGGGTTATCCAACAAAGCTTCTCATCTGGAGGAATGGTAAACAATTGTTGGTGCCGGACGACGATTTCCGGCTTCTTCGATTCTGGCAACTTCTGACCGACGCGGATGATCTTCCTCCAGCGGCTTCTTCTGCCTCTTCACCGCGTCACCTTTCTCAGGAATGGGAGATGGTACGAGCCAAGTTTCGAAAGTCAACTTGAAGGCTTACTTTCCGCATTTCATTCTCCAATTTCATGCAGAGTCCCTCCCTGTCCCCTTAGGGAAGCTCCTGAGGTTTAGCTGGACTCCTCCGTGGATCTCATGAGTGCAGCTCTTAGGCTGCTTTATGTTTTTGTTCTATTTGTTGGATCAATAACTCTCGGTTCTGTCCATATACATATGTGCCACACATTTATTTTGTTAGTATTCTTCTTCTCAGGGTGTTTTTTTTTATACATATCTATTTCCTATTCTCCGTCGTTGGAGGTACCTGATTGCCATGGGGTTCTACCGGAGTTCCCTACACACATCACTGATGCCATCTTTTATTTTGTACTCTTGACACACATTTTACACATTGGCCATTTTTTTCTCCAGTTTGCCCCTGGTGACCTCCTCTGTGGCACATGTGAATTCTGTGCACACTCATTTTGCACCTTCACCTTTTTCATGTGCGGGTGTAATATATTTATTCATGAGTATTGACTACTGGTTGTTGTTGTCAATGTATGTTTTTCTTTTACTCTTTTGCGCACAATATGCGTGGTTATCTGTGGTCGCTTGCTACCTCTGGTCTATACACATGTTTCAGACTACCTCATGTGATACGTATAAGACTACTAACTGTATGCATTTAGTTTGAGCTGTTTCCCCTGTACACATGGGGTTTTCAGATATTTTTTGGATCTGCTTCTGGTGATTAAATATGTATGTATAATTAAGTGTATATGTGTGGTACACACCTATGTTCCAGTCGCTTTGATTTTTTAATTTAATGCTATTAGAATGTTATTTTCTGTTTGCCACTGCACAGGCTGCCTTCTGCGGAATTTGTGACTTCTGTCTGAAGGCTTGCTCTAATTTGTGGCTCTTTGATGCCCGGTCTTTTTTGGCGGCTTGTCTGAGCCTTCCTTTACACCTTCCTTACCCTTTCCCCTTGTTCTCCCTTCCCTTTTTTGTTTCTCTTTTTTTTTCTCTCATCTGTCCCAGTGTCACGACTCTTTGCTCCTTATAATGAGTCTTATAAGGTCTCCCCATAAGCAGTGAATGTTACTTAGCGAGCTCAAGTCTAGGAGGGCTGACATAGTGATGGTCCAGGAGACGCATTTACCTAAATCTACATGTCTTCTCTTCAATTTTAAATCCTACCCTGTCGAATATCACGCCATCTCCGACAGTAAAACAGCTGGAGTGGTTCTGCTTCTCCATAAAAAATGTACACTTCCAACTGTGTGATCACTGGAGCACAGTCTACATTACTCAATTTATATGCCCTAATGCCAACCAACAATCTTTTGTTGAGAAGATTTTTCTTAAACTCCAAAAGGTCCAAGTGGGATGTGTGATTGTCGGTGGGGATTTTAACCTTGCTCCTGTTCCAAAGTTGGACTCTTCTGCTACTATGACCTCTAAATACCTGTGGACACTCACGGCGCAAGGAGAGTTTTGCACCCCCTTGGAAGAGACTTCACGTTTTATTCGAATCCTCATTCTAGCTATTCCCGTATCGATCTCATTCTAGTAGACAAATTGACCCTGCAGTCTGTCAGCTCGGCCTCTATAGGCAATATCTCATGGTCCGACCATGCACCGGTCTGGATTTCTCTCACCTCCAATAACCGTGACCCCCCTCCTCCGACGTGGAAACTGAATCAAAGTTAACTTCAAATACCTGAAGCCTGTGTCGAAATAGTGGACTCCCTGCAACAATATTTTCTACTAAATTTGTCACCCGATTTGCAGCCCTCTATGCTTTGGCTAGCTCACAACACGGTTATTCGGGGCCACTTGATAAAGTTGGCGGCTCAATTGAAAAAGAAGAGAATGCATTCCCTTTCTACTCTCTACCAAGCTTATGGCCCTTGAGCTCATGGACAAATCCTCTTGGTCTCCTGCAACTCACACTGCGTTACTAGAGATAAAAGCTGAAATCCATCAAATTAATCTTCAACATACCGAACTGGCTTTATGACGGCTTCACCAGAATTATTACTCCAATGGCAATAAGGCGGACACTTTATTAGTGCAGAAACTCTGTGTCCATTCACCAGATGGGGCTTCTTATTGGCTACATTAAGTGGATTTAATCATCCCAACGCTTTTATCAGAGCAGTGGCCCTCCTCTATGTACATCCACATGCTAAAGTTCGAGTTGCTGGATTCCTTTTGAGACCTTTTCGGATATCTAATGGCACACGGCAAGGCCTGTCCGCTTTCCCCGCTGCTGTTTGCACTAGCAATGGAACCCCTTGCGATAGCAATCCGCTCTAATGCGGATATCAAGGGTTTTGTTTGCCATTCTATTGAAACGACAATTGCGCTGTACGCCGATGACGTACTGCTCACTGTCAAGGACTCTATGACGTCTCTGCCGTCCCTACACTCCCTCCTTGAAGATTTTAGCAACATTTCCTTCTATAAGATTATCTGGAGTAAATCCCAAGCGCTGAATTTGGGCTTTCCTGCGGATACGATTGTGCACCTGTCAGCTGCATTCCCATATGAATGGAGATCTGACTACCTTACATATTTAGGTAGTAGACTCACAAAATCTATCCATAATCTTGCTACAACGAACTATCAACACATCTGGAGGTCAATCTCATGCGGTGGAGGGGATCTCATGCGGTTGTCCAAACTGGACTGGTAGAATTGTCTCTTTTAAAATGAACTCTCTGCCGAAGCTGCTCTATCTGTTCCGAACATTACCAGTGTCTATTTCACCCACTTTCCTACGGGAAGTCCAGTCAACGATATCGTCTTATATCTGGGCTGATAAAAAGGCGAGGCTATCAATTCGGCTTCTGCAGTGCCCTAGGATATTGGGGGGCTTGGGGGTTCTGGATGTTACAAAATACTACCTTGCTGCCAACCTCGCTCAGACTCTCCTGCTATTCTCAGACTCGGCACAAGTGGCATGGGTGGATCTTAAAAACGCTTTTGCTTATCCGTGGGAGATGAGAGACTTGCTCTGGCTTCAGAAATCCGCTCGCCCAGCCCTTCTAAATCTCCTACCTACCACAAAATTATCATGGAAATTGGGGAATAGATCCAGCTCAATTCTTGGTTTCCCTTCTACGCTACCTTTGTGTGCTCCTATCACAGCTCTGCGTTCCTCCCTACCCCACGTTTCTATCGACTCTTGGAGACAGGCTGGAATACGATCTATTAACCATCTTATCTCCAAAGACCATGTCCACTCTTTTCAACACTTAAAGACTGCATACTCTCTGTCAAACAAAGACTTTTTCAAATTCTTGCAACCCCGCAGCGCTATTCAAAAGCATTGGAAACCCACACCTCCTTTGACTCCTTCGCCCCGGATTGTCAAATTATGCGCCACTGCCCCTGTGGTTCCTCAAGCCATCTCCACTTGTTACTTGGCACTGTTAGATTGTAAAACGGATATTAAGCTTCCTTACATGCTAGCGTTGGAACAGGAGCTCAACTGCTCCTTTGAAGTGCAGGACTGGTATACCGCCCTTGAAGCAATAAGAGGAGTATCGAGCCCTTTTCTGCTGGTATTATGTCCCTTCCAAGCTATCGATCATTTTCCTGTCTACTTCTCCCCTATGCTGGAGGCTCTGTGGTCAAAAGGGCAAGATGGCTCATATATGGTGGGAGTGTCCCCAGTTATTAAATCTTTGGTCGGATGTCTTCTCTCTTATCAATACATTACTCCCAGTCCCGATTGACAGGTCCGTTTCAGGCGCCCTCCTGGACATGCTCCCTCCCGGCTTAGACACTCCATGTCATAAAGTTATGATGCACATTCTATTGGTGGCTAAAAGTTGCATTGCTAGGAAATTACAAGAGGTCCTCTACTCTGTAGCTACTACTCGTACATATGAATGCATGGCGCATTCGGCACTGGGCACTTCGCATATTTTTCAATCAACCTGGGACAGGTGGGATCAGTTTTACCTCGGCACATTTAGAGGTCTCCCCTCTGGTTTCCTGCTCCCATATATGCGTACTCCTTGGGGTCTGAAAGCCATTCGTCCATTGTAGTATGTTTGTTTGCTCTTTCTTTTTATATTCCCCCCTTTTTTCCTTTCTTTCTCCTCTTCTCCCCCTCCTCTTTCCTTTCCCATCCTCCCTCTCTCCTCCCTCTCCACCCCCCCCTTCCTTGGCAGAACACCTACTGTTATTTTTCTGCGCTGAAAGGGATTTGTGCTTCATTCCTATCACCGTGGGTGCTGCTACCCCTCTGTCTAATGTACCTGGTACGTTCCGTCAATTGGTGCTGTCACTTGGTATATTTCTTCTGATTATTTCTGCCTACTTGTTCTTATGCCTGTTGGATTCGGCCTTACGTACCCATTCATATGTACACTGTATTGTTTTCTGATGCTGATGAGTAAGCTTTGTGTTCTCTTATCTCATCGCGTTTGTTTATGTTGTTTCTTATTCTCTGAAAATTCAATAAAAATTAAGTGAAAAAAAATCAACAAATTCCCAAGATGGTCTCCCCAGACTACAGGTTGAACACAGCTACTACATTCAACCATGCACGTTGTGAGCTGGGATCATATAACCACACAGTCTTAAGGTTTGAAATACCACATAAGGCTGAATTCTTTTTAGAACTTGTAGTCCTTTTATTAAAAGGTCTTTAAACAAACATAAATAAAACAAACAAAAAGAAAAACCTTGCTCTCTGAGCACTTACTGACAAACAGCAACTAACTATCGTTGGGCGGCTCATCCGCTACCAACAAAACATTTAGCACAGACCTTTTTCTTTTGGAAGTGTTCCGTAGATACTTTTTGGAGAGAAATGCAGTCTCACTCACTGCTTGTAGCTTTCTCACCTGAATAACCCACAGGGCTCTTTTTTTGTAGCAGCCCCCTGGTGCTCATTGGTAACAGGTGAGTAACAATCAGAGAACCAGAACTCCTGGACTGGTTTCATCACCTGCTGCATGTAAACTGTGGAGTGGAGCACTGGCCCTCCCTTCTCTCCAAATGCTCCACCCCAGGGACCCAAACATAACTACAACATTATCATTATTTTGTTGGTAACAAAACATTCTCCCTGGGGTTTTCAAATACATTGCACCGCAGTACATTCTGAGAAATATATACGTTATCCACCACCATGCCCGGTTCACTGTCACACATCCTCCCCCCCAGCTCAAACCTAGTGGGGTGAGCGACCATGGTCATAAGTGAATTTTTACGTGAAAGACCATCAGCATTACCCTGTTTAGAGCCTGCCCTATGCTCTAATGAGAAATGATAGGGTTGTAAACTAAGGAACCAGCGTGTAACTCTGCTATTTTTCTCCTTGTTTTGACTCATCCAAGTTAGTGGTGCGTGATCAGTCACTAGCTTAAACCTTCTGCCCAACAAATAATATTTCAGAGTTTCGACAGCCCATTTAATAGCTAAACATTCCTTCTCAACTATTGAATAATTCTTTTCTCTAGGTTGAAGTTTCCTACTTAGGTACAAGATTGGGTGCTCTTCATCTTGAATTACCTGGGAAAGCACTGCTCCCAATCCTACATCAGATGCATCGGTTTGTAGTATGAATTCTTTTGAGAAATTTGGTGTGACCAGTACAGGTTGAATGCAAATAGCTTCCTTGAGTCTTTGAAATGCTTGTTCAGCTTCAGGGGACCACTTCACCATGACAGGGGCTTTTGCTTTTGTGAGATCAGTTAAGGGACCAGCTATAGTTGCAAAGTTGGAAATAAATCTCCTGTAATAGCCAATAAGACCAAGGAACGTTCTAACCTGTTTCTTAGTCAATGGCCGTGGCCAATTCCGTATGGCTTCAATTTTAGCACGTTGTGGCTTGACTAACCCTCTCCCAATGGAATACCCTAGATACTTAGCCTCCTCTAGGCCAATAGTACACTTACTAGGGTTTGCCGTCAGGCCAACATTTCGTATGGAATTAAGGACGGCCTGCACTTTTGGTAAGTGAGACTCCCAATCTTCACTGTGTATAACCACATCATCCAAGTAAGCCGCTGCGTAAAGGGTATGTGGTTTTAGGATTCGGTCCATCATTCTTTGAAATGTTGCTGGAGCCCCATGTAAACCAAAAGGTAACACTTTATATTGAAAAAGTCCATCTGGAGTAGAAAAAGCAGTTATTTCCTTTGCCCGGTCTGTGAGGGGCACTTGCCAATAGCCTTTGGTTAGATCCAGTGTGGTGAGATACCGGGCTTTCCCAAGTCTTTCCACAAGTTCGTCAACCCTCGGCATGGGATATGCATCAAACTTGGATATTGCGTTAAGTTTCCGGTAATCATTGCAAAATCTGATTGTACCATCAGGTTTTGGTACAAGCACAATTGGGCTACACCAGTCACTTTGGGATTCTTCGATTACCCCAAGGTCCAACATTTTCTTCACCTCTGCTTTGATTGCTTCTCTACGAGCTTCTGGTATTCTATATGGCTTAAGATGGATCCTTTTCCCTGGTTCAGTGACAATATCATGCTTTATTACAGCGGTTCTCCCTGGAACTGTGGAGAAAACATCTTTATTCAATCTAATAAAGTCTTTTACCTCCCTCTTCTGATGTATAGTCAGGGTTTCGGATATAATGACAGCAGGGTCATTATCCTTTGGAGGGAGGTTTGATGCTTCTATGGTCACCAGCACTTCTCTTTCTTTCCATGGCTTAAGTAGATTCACGTGGTAAATTTGTACCTCCTTTCGTCTCCCAGGCTGTCTTACTTTATAATTCACTACTCCCACTTTCTCAATTACTTCATAAGGTCCATGCCACGTTGCTAGGAATTTGTTCTCTACAGTAGGAACCAAAACTAGCACTCTATCTCCTGGTTTAAACGTGCGGACTCTGGCATTTTTGTTGTAGCTATTCTGCTGACGTTGTTGAGCATTCTGCATGTGTTCTCTAACAATGGGCATAATGGCTGTCATCCGTTCCTGCATCTGATTTACATGCTCTATGATGCTCTTGTGTGGTGTAGACTCATGTTCCCAAGTCTCTTTGGCTATATCTAGCAATCCTCTAGGGTGTCTACCATACAAGAGTTCAAAAGGAGAAAACCCAGTAGAGGCTTGAGGGACTTCTCTAATAGCAAACATTAAATAAGGCAAAAGGCAGTCCCAGTTTTTTTCCATCTTTATCAATGGCCTTTCTAAGCATAGACTTTAGGGTTTTATTGAATCTTTCCACCAAACCATCCGTTTGTGGGTGATATACTGAGGTTTTCAATTGCTTTATACAAAGGAGATTACATAATTCTTTTGTAACTCGGGACATGAATGGAGTTCCCTGGTCTGTCAGTATTTCCTTGGGAATCCCAACACGGCTGAACATGGACATTAGTTCCTTAGCAATAGCTTTTGCTGAAGTTGTACGCATAGGTATTGCTTCAGGGTAACGCGTAGCATAGTCTACTATTACCAAAATGTCCTGGTGTCCTCTAGCAGATTTTACAAGAGGGCCCACAAAGTCCATACCAATGCGTTCAAATGGAACCTCTATAATTGGTAAGGGCACTAATGGACTACGGTACGCTGTAAGAGGGGCAGTTAATTGGCAATCAGGACAGGAGGAACAATAATTAGTAATTGACGCCATTACACCTGGCCAATAAAATCTCCTGAGGATTCTCTCTTTTGTTTTTTCAACCCCTAGGTGCCCTCCCAGAATATGGCTGTGTGCAAGATTTAATACGGTGTGTCGGTATGCCTGAGGTACCAATAGTTGTTTAACCGCCTCTAATTTCTCAACTCTATACAGTAAATCATTTTCTACCTCAAAATATGGATAAGTCAGGGTTTTCCCAGGATTAACAGGGGTCCCATTCCTCATAGCGATCTGGTTTCTAGCCCCAGATAAAGTGGGGTCCTCCCACTGTGCAGCTCTGAAGTTACCCAGGTTACCTTCTAGGTCAGTCAATTCTACATCAGGCTCTGTGATATTAGAAGGACCTGCCTCACTCTGTTCAGTGTTACTCCCCACTAGGGTTTCAATAGGGATTGAAGGCTTGTTCCTAGCAGCAACTTCTCTGTCCAAGTCATCCCCCAATAAATCTGAAAAGGGAAAGTCACCAACAGCGCCCTCTACTGGTACTGAGTTAACCCTTTCAGCAGTCGTCCATAAAGTCAAAAAATAAGGAAAATCCCTGCCAATTATCATTTCATGGACTAATCCATTCACTAGACCAACTCTATGATTTACAGTACCACTTTGCGTTTCAATAATCACCTCAGCAGTGGGGTACTGGTGTATGTCCCCATGTATACAGGCAACCTCTAGATTCTGGGAGTCATCTATTGGAGTGTTTTTTAACAGACCCTGGTCTAGAAGTGTAACCATACTCCCTGAATCTAGTAAAGCATGTACTTCTTTTCCCTCTACCTTTAAAGTACACCAGGGATGGCCCTTCAGACACTCATTTTGTGTGACAGAATATACAGAGTGAGAGAAAAGTGAATAAGCACCCCACTGATCACCAACATTACATTCCATTGCAACAACATTCTCAGGACAGTCTTTTGCAATATGTCCATATTCTTTGCACTGAAAACACTTGACACTATAATTAGGCATTATTCTTGAGGATGGGGCGGTCTCTTCCAGCCTCACAAAATTCCTGCCTTTCGCTGTAGTGTCCCTTGGGTTGTAAAACCCCATCTGCTCCTCCCGAGACCCCCTTTTCCCTGGATCCGTCTTACTAAACTTACTGGGACTCTGGATCTTCGGGGTCCTAAGTCTCTCCTGGTTAGGGAGTTGCAAAAATTCTCCAGCTGTCACATACCGTTCCACCAAGGCGACTAGTTCATCAGCAGTTTTAGGATCGCTCTGGCTGACCCACCGCCTTAGGGAAACAGGCAATCCTCTCAGGAACCGGTCCATCACAAGCTGTTCCACAATGTGGCTAGATGAGTTAACCTCTGGCTGTAACCATTTCCTGGCCAGATGTATTAAATCAAACATTTGTGACCGTACCGCTTTGTCTTGATTATAAGTCCAGGAGTGAAATCTCTGGGCCCGAACCGCTATCGTGACTCCCAGGCGGGCCAAAATTTCTGCTTTCAGTTTAGCGTAGTCACAGGCTTCTGCAGGCTCCAAATCATAATATGCCTTTTGAGGCTCTCCACTCAGGAACGGTGCTAAAAGGCTTGCCCATTCAGATTCAGGCCAACGTTCTCTTTCAGCTGTCCTTTCAAAAGCCATCAGGTAAGCCTCTACATCATCTGTAGCCACCATCTTTTGCAAATAGTTACTCACTCTCAGAGTCTTAGAACCATGTGGCACTTCTGCAGTATACCTGGCCAGCCTCTCAGATAGGCCCTGGATCTCCTGCTGCATGGCACGAGTGACATTTTGTTGCTCCTCTTTCTGTGCAAGCACCAGTTGCTGCAGGACTGTAATATTTTCTTGCTGGACAGTTGTAGCTTGTTGCTGGGCAGTTGTAGCTTGTTGCTGCGTGGCTGCTGCCTGTAGTAAAGCCTTAATAACATCCTCCATGTTTATTTTTGTGGTATTGTTTCCTTTTCCAGACTATCAATGTGGTACCGGCATTCTCCACCATATGTGAGCTGGGATCATATAACCACACAGTCTTAAGGTTTGAAATACCACATAAGGCTGAATTCTTTTTAGAACTTGTAGTCCTTTTATTAAAAGGTCTTTAAACAAACATAAATAAAACAAACAAAAAGAAAAACCTTGCTCTCTGAGCACTTACTGACAAACAGCAACTAACTATCGTTGGGCGGCTCATCCGCTACCAACAAAACATTTAGCACAGACCTTTTTCTTTTGGAAGTGTTCCGTAGATACTTTTTGGAGAGAAATGCAGTCTCACTCACTGCTTGTAGCTTTCTCACCTGAATAACCCACAGGGCTCTTTTTTTGTAGCAGCCCCCTGGTGCTCATTGGTAACAGGTGAGTAACAATCAGAGAACCAGAACTCCTGGACTGGTTTCATCACCTGCTGCATGTAAACTGTGGAGTGGAGCACTGGCCCTCCCTTCTCTCCAAATGCTCCACCCCAGGGACCCAAACATAACTACAACATTATCATTATTTTGTTGGTAACAAAACATTCTCCCTGGGGTTATCAAATACATTGCACCGCAGTATATTCTGAGAAATATATACGTTATCCACCACCATGCCCGGTTCACTGTCACAACGTCAATTGAGCCCAGCTTACTAATCACAATAAAAGTAAACCAAAAAACATTTATATATAGGTAAAAAAAATAATCAAAATATTGCCATCAGGGGAAGCAAGTTCCAAAATTAGTGATATAGCTTCCTTGCATGTAACTAGTTAAAATACCGGCATTTGAAATATCCATAGCATATTTTCAAAAATGTATGATTTGATAGGGTAAATCCAGGGTCGGCCCTACCATGGAGCAGAGTGGGGCAATTGCCCCAGACGGCACTTTTGAAGAGGCGGCACTTTGCCGCCCCAAGTGCCTTTTTTTTTTTTAAGAGGCACTTGGAGAGATCAGGAGAGAGAGATCAGAGTTCCCCGCACCGATGCGGGGATAGCCGGGGAAGGTCTGCGCGATGGACGGTAAGTTGGGGGCAGAGGAGCGTTAAATGGGGGCATAAGGCATTTCTGTAGGCAGAGTGCTCTATGAAATGCCTTTTGACCCCCTGAATGCCACCCTGCCTCCAGAAATGTGTTTTAACCCTCTATACGCCACTCTGCCTCCTGAAATGCCCTATACCTCCCTATATGCCATTGTGCCCCATAATATGCCTTTTAACCCCTAAATGCCAGAGTGGCATATAGGGGTATAAGGCATTTCTGGAGGCAGAGTGGCACATAGGGGGTCAAAAGGCATTTAGAGGGTTAAAAGGCATATCATGGGGCATAATGGCATATAGGGTGTATAAGGCATTTCTGGGGCAGAGTGGCAAGCCTGGGGGCAGATGTGCATAACTGGGAGGGGCAGGTTGGAAAATAAAAGGAAATAAAAACAAAAAATATTTTTCGGGGACGCTACCTCATCCTCATTTGCACAATTAACTCTGTGATGTATACTTTAGCCTCTTTTTATGCTCCGAATACTTGTCAATCCTCCTTTTTCCGCTCTTTTTTAGAGAAATTAGATCGTTACAAAACGGGCCAGTTAATTCTTTGCGGTGACCTTAACTCCCCTCTTGATTTGTCCCTTGACACTTCGATGACACGACAGACTTCCCACACAAAACACGTCCTTAAAACGAGTTCTGACTTGACTGCCCTACTTCATTCTCACATGCTGTTTGACGCTTGGAGGGTCCTTCACCCGGGGGAGAGAGACTATACCTTCTTCTCCTCCCCGCATAAATCGTACTCCCGTTTGGACTATTTTTGTTTGGATAAACTTTCTCTTCAAAGGGTTCTTTCTTGCCAAATAGGTGTAATCTCTTGGTCGGACCATGCTCCGGTCCTTCTCAGTATTAAGATAGCTCACCCAACCTCGGGCAGGGGGACATGGCGCCTAAATGACACTCTCTTGCAATCTTCCACTCATAAAACACAACTCCAATCTGACCTATCCCAATACTTCCATGACAATCATTCAGATGACGTACCCATTGAGACAATTTGGAATGCACACAAAGCCGTTATGCGCGGGCGCCTAATAAGCCTTTCGGCTCATGCTAAAAAACAATATACTCTCTCCCGTGAAACCTTACTATATAAATTATACGATTTAGAGATACTTAACTAATTAAACACCTCAGATACTCTCATAAAGGAGATTAAACATACCCGTCAGCAACTTGCGGATCATGATTCCCAACGCACATCTTACATGTTGATGAAGTTGAAACAACGCTTTTATGCCAAAGGCAACAAAGCGGACACACTCTTAGCTAGAAAATTAAGACTTACAGTGGCTTCCTCTAGACCTTCTCATCTCCAACCCCTCCGCTATGGTCGAAATCTTTGCAGATTTTTACTCCAAATTATATAATATCCGTTCCGACACCTCGACTCACCAACCATCTACTTCAGATATTAATTCCTACTTATCTTCCATCCGCTTACCGACTATCTCCCCTGAGGTTGCTGATAGCATTAATGCTCCCATCGAATTGAGGGAAATTGAGAGAGCGGTGGCCCAACTAAAAACCCACTCGGCACCAGGCCCTGATGGTTTCACTTCTTCCTATTACAAAACTTTTCTCCCCACATTAGGTGCTTATTTGTAAGCCTTATTTCGTTCCCATATGTCTTCAGGCACTATTACACCTGAGAACTTACGAGCCCATGTGATTACGATACCCAAGCCTGGCAAACCAACCGACTCTTGCTCCAATTACAGACCAATTTCCCTCCTCAATTGTGATCTCAAAATATATGCCAAACGACTTGCCAATAGACTGGCTCCCCTTCTCCCCTCCTTGCTTCATCCGGGTTTGTCTTGGGCAGGCAATCATCAGACAACACCCGTAAATTTATTAATCTTCTCTGGGAAGCGACAAAACGCAAATATCCTACCTTATTAGTCTCCTTTGACGCTGAAAAAGCCTTTGATAGGCTTCATTGGCACTACTTAAAAGCGACCCTTATTAAATTTGGCCTCCCCCCCTTTTTGTTCAAGCTGTTTTTGCCCTGTACTCCAATCCTACTGCTTGTATCTCAATGTTGGGTTTTCTCTCTTCCCCTGTCCAAATCACGAATGGTACACGTCAGGGATGCCCCCTGTCCCCTCTTCTCTATGCACTTGCGCTTGAACCCCTTGCAGAAAGCATCCGTTCTGACCTTTCCATCAACGGTTTCCCTATCTCGACAGACTATGTCTGCACTTTAGGTTTATTTGCAGACGACATTTTAGCCTCCATCACTTCACCTACTACATCTTTACCGGCTCTCCTCCATCAGTTTGACACATATGCCAAAATATCTTATCATAAAATTAATATTGCTAAAACACAAGCCATCTGCCTTAATATGACGCACGCACACACTACACAACTCATTTCACAATA
>VKOC01005066.1:0-29165 GCA_009364415.1 Spea multiplicata
TATATATATATATATATATACGATTGCAGTTACTTTGCCTTTTAGTAATGTTCTATTGCAGCAAGGTGTATTGATAGGATTGGCTGTGGGGTAAAGATTAGGTATTCTGACATTTGTTGATGAATATATTGGTGCTTCCACTTTACTTGCACTCAATTGCAAGTTGTAAATCTTTCCTCAAACATAAAAAAGAAACTATTTTAATACAATGGTGTTTTTGAATTCCTTTTTTAAATTTACAACTTGAACCTAACTGTTGCATACATTCCCCAGAAAAGAGGATGATAATTACATGGGAACTCCAAGTAGCATAAACAAGTAGCATTGACAAGTAACATTGACAAACCTCCTGGTATGATCTTGATTCACAACTTCACAGGTGCTGGGTTCAAGCACCCACATCAAATTTTGGCAAATCTGACTACTAGGTAGTGCCTTGTTAGACCAAATATGTTTTTGTTGTGCTTTGTATTAATTCATTTTCTATATAGCATTGTATTTTTTTTCTTGATGTTACACCTCCTATAAGATGTTGTTTATACTCTAAAAATCTAATAAATACTATTGTAATTACTGAAATCAAGTACCAAAAGGTTTAAGAACAACTTTACCAGGAATAAACAGCCACTTAATGGCAGCAATGGGTAACCTACCCTACAATACAACTCTGTATGGAAATTTCTTAGGTTTTAGCTCACTTGTGCCCTTAGAGGAACACAAGGAAAAATCTTCAATGGTATATCAGTCTGAACCTACCAAAACCAAAGCAAAGTGAGAGGCAACTTTCCTTTACATGTCAGTAGGGTGCAGTTTTTTTATCTGGCAGTCCAAATTTTCACATAAAATTGTAGTCAATGTAAACAATCAGATCTGCCAGATTCCTTATATAAATCTACTATTGCATTTCATTGTATGGAGCACATATATTCTCTCCTCATCCCCATCACATATGCAGCGAAATGGGGATTCAAAAGCAATAGTAACACGGTGAGGTCTATTTATTAAAGTGCAAGTTGACCAAAATCAATAACTTTTGGAAATTAACTACATTGTACGTGTATCTTTCTTGCTATGAATACTCTTTGAAACCCTCCAAGTTCAATGGAAATTGAGTTAAAAACAGGTATTTTTTGCATAGAACGTGCCACCTATTTGACGCATTGCAAGGAAAATGTTTGTACTAAAAAAACTAAAACTATGTTGCCTTAGATTTCTAAACCCCATTGTAAAGTAAACAGATTGTAAAGTTCTACCTCAAAGCTTTAATCTTCACACGCTATACTATCCATAAAGTATTTCAACTTTACATAAACACTGCTGTAAGATACCCACTTTTATCTACTTAGTTAATATTAAGTCTGGTCACTATAAAATATGAAAGCTCAATCTATCCATGAACAAATTATGAACTGTTTGAAATTATTGTAAACCAGTAGCATTAGAACTGAAAACTGAAAGCATTAAAGCATTTAAAATACTATTTAACTATTGTATATGGCATTGGAATTGTGGCCAAAATAAAAATTGGGATAGATAATAATTTCCTGCAAATCATTCTGTGTCCCAACGTTTTATTTTGGCCGCAAAAAATGAAATAATTTCATAATGAACTTAATGTATCCCAGGTTCAGATCTAAACTATTGCAATTACAATTTATCAGAATAATATTTTTCTGATCTATAAATCATCATTCTGTTTTAAAAATATTAATCTCTCAATGGAGATCTATTAGTGTATAAAACGGACTAGTCTTTATATAACACAGCTAAGTCATTTTAAAATGAAATATATACATTTGAAACTCTCTTTCAAGCAATAAGGGCACCACACACAATTTTAAAGACAGTAAAAGGCATTTGCTCTCTATAATCACATTTTTTACAGATGGTGTTTGAACTTTCTGTCAACCATCAATGTTAAAATCATGGAGTTCATGGTTTATTTCAACCTTAAACTTATAACAAATGCTATGTTTCTTGATGTCTGGCCAGACATTATGTCAGATCAAAGAAAGTATTTTATGGCATGGCAATATCTACACTCCTTTATAATTGTGAAACATGCTCTGTGACAAATAATTGAAACATTGTGTTATTAGATTTAATAACAGTCTCTGCCCTAAATAAAATTATGAAGTTACATTTTATTAATTAAAACATTAACATTTAATTTACTTTATATTCCGGTATGTTTTGAAGACTTCTACTGTCTTGGTTTACAGAAATCTATGTCATATAGAAATATAAGAAGAACCTATAAATCAGACAGAGGTTTGTTATAGACCTCCTCTATCATCTATGAATTTTAATACATGTTGACACATGTTAAAAATTATTGGATTTGATCACAAAAGATCAAGTAAATGTTAGTGGACAGTGAAGGTGGGTGTGTGGTATTAGAATAAGATCCCTACCCATTGACACATATGGAATTATAAAAAACAAAAAAATAAAACAGGGTTCCCGGTAACCCCTATTAACCATGAAGGTCACTGAGTGAGCTCCACTCTTTCCCTACAAAGTGTGTGTGTACTTACAAATTACATAGCGCACATATACTCTCTCATATCCCCATCTTGTAAAATAAATATTAACCCTTTGAGTGGGTTTTAAATCCGTCCATGCTTTCCCCCTCTGCCCACCCTCTACTCTGTGCGATTGGGAGATTAAAATGTAATTTAAAAAGCATTCTTTGTACCCCAATACCTGGATAAGATACAGGGTAAGGATGACAGTCATTTGCATTTAATTTATTTTAAATGAATGTTCCAAGCTACCATCGTATTATCTTCTAGCTTATGATCTCTATACACTTTGGAACAAATGTAACTCACCTACTGTTATTCCTCTTGCCCTGACATTTTGGCAATGTACAGTGTCAGTAGTACTTTACAACTGATGGTAAGACTTTGCATACTTGTGCCATTTAAAAGATATCTACAGGAATTAGTGTCAACCAGTCAACCAGAGATTATAATGGAAAGAGTTCAGAGAAAAGAGCAAAGGTGTAAATATGGCTGGGTCCCTATAAAGTTAAAGACTCAGAATAAATTAGTTGTCCTAGGCAACTACTAAAAAAACAGGGCCAAAGATTTGAGTTTGTCAATTGGGGCCAATCAGTATCCCAAATAGCAGACAAATGTCTACGCCTCCTACGTCCACCTAACGTTGTTAATGTGGCCTTGGTGTGTGTGCTTCACACTGCCAAATCTGAAGTTCTTCGTCCCGTCCCCTTGAAGACGAGACGTGATGCTCAGACAATCACTGGAGTTCCTCATGTCAAGTCAGAGCAGGCAGGCTGAGCAAAGAAGTCAGCCAGGAAAGAAGAAATAATGATGGTACTAAAAAAATAGTTGTGGGATGGGATTTATGGCTGTAAATTGCACATACAGCCCATATAATATACCAAATATTCCTGTGTAGGTACACATGAGAAGTGCTTTGTAGGAAGATGTGAAAGGTGCACATGGTTGAATATCATATACATCCACTTTATTTTGCCCCCCAAAAAAAAATCATGGAGCTTTTCCTTGCAAGCAAATAAAAGAGGTAATGTTACTTTGAAGAGATAGACATCTTCTGTAGCAACCTGTAAACAAGACTTTACCACAGTCAAGTAAATAATGCTTCCCAGCAAGAAAGAAACAGTACTCTTCCCTGTGACAGAGTTTAATTTTACAGTCATACTATAGCCATTCCGAAAATAATAATAACTACTATATTTGCTCGCTTATAAGATGACCCCCCCAAAAATTTGAATATTAATTTAGAAAAAAAAGAAAAAGCCTAAATATAACACTACCTTATAAGAAAAAATGTTTTATTAGTAAATATTAACTCACATGTAAACTATTTTTTTCATATTTAAAAAACTGTGATTGAGAAAAATGCATTTCTTGTTTTTATTTCTTTTTATTTGCAAACCTGCCCCGCCAATATGCCTTATACCCTTCATATGCCACTCTGTGTCCCCTAGGTATGGCTTATACCCCCCTATTTACCACTCTGTCCCCTAGATATGCCATATTCCCCATATTTGCTGATCTGCCCCTCTGATGTGCCTTATACCCCCTATATGCCCCCCTCCGACTTACCGATGCATTCCTAGAGTTGTCCCCTGTGCTCTAGACTCTCTGGTGTCAAGTGGGGACAGCCGGTGGATGTGCGCAGACAACCTCTTCTGCAACCAGGGACTTCGGCCGGGGCTTCTATGACTGAGCACCTGAAGGTCACGTCACACCGGTGCTCTGTCATAGAAGCCCCGGCTGAAGTGTTGGGTAGCAGCGGAGGTTGTCTGCGTTCATTGCGCAGACGTTCACTGGCTGCCAGAGAGTAGGATACGAGTCCCCTGCAGTGCTGCGGGAGATCCTCCTCTCTGGCATCGGATTAGCTGACTGCATTCGCTTTAACTTTCTAAGTATCAGCGTTGCTTACCATGCAGCAAGTACCCATATTATCTGCCTGCTCTAAGGACCTTATTGCTGCCCTTTTTAACTTTTTCTACAACAGTAGCTTTCAGTGATTAATTACAAAACTGCATAACTGTGGCTATGTAGACGATACATCGCTGGCCTTCTGAGCCCACTTTAACTGTTACAGATCTCCTATGTAGTTGGCAGTCAAGGGGTTAAAAAATAAGTAGCTCAATTCTAACATCTAACTCCTTTGTTGGTTATGACTACACTTCATGATGCTTGGGTAATTATACCGAAAAGGAAAATATAATAATATTTACACAGATGGTATTCTAACAGTTTTTGTGACACTTCTCTAAATTAAATATTTGCTGCTGTCCTAAGTGCCCTCCCTTATTTGCTTTTTCTTTCTTTACATTGCACCTTGTCTATGTGCTTTCCCTTTAGTTTGATACAATTTACTTAGTGTTTTTTTTAAATATTTACATTGTGGTTGGTAATTTTATGCAGAAAGAAATGTCACATTAAATAGCTGGATTATTTTTGTTTATACCAGTATATATATATATATATATATGAAATACAATAAATAAATACATTTCAGCAGTTTTACTTGAAAGAAATCTTGCAGGTGTTATATGGTCCTTGAGGGGTTAAAACTGAAAAAGAGCTGATATTTTCCCAGTAACAGTATTCCACCAAGCACCTTTTCATGCTTGGTTTGTTGCATGGTGAGTGAAATGTGTTTGTATTATCTGCTTTAGGCCATGTTCTTGGTATGAAACAAGTTACAACACAGACACATAGAGTTTATATTCACCTAAGAATAAATTATGTAGAGTGAGTTCATGTGAACTATTTTATGTTACAAAATATTAATTCCCCCTCCTATTTTTTCTTTCTTTTTTTCCCCCCAAAAATCAGCAATAAAGTGGAATGCTACATAAAAAGTCTTTAGTTGAGAGCTATCAAAGAGAATATTCAGCTAGACTCCTCAAGCTATGAAAACATATTTCTGGGACTTGCTATGCAAGGGTTCCACCTGCAATAAAGATAATTTACAAGGAATTTGACAAGTTGAACTATTTGGCAACAATTTTCAAAGTATTTTAGAATAGGAAATTACCTTACTATTTTAGATGTTGTCAAGATCATTTTTAGACATAGACTGACATAACTGAAAGAATGTATTGTAGGTCAAGATCCGCCTGGTTTGTACAAATAAATAATTGTAAATAATATATTTTTATGTTCAAAGTAAACAGGTTGTCATACGTATAAGCAAAGTTACTAAAACAAAATAATCCCAATGGGATCAATTCACTACCATGCTAGCGCATGCAAGCTGGCCTAATATTTGAATTTGCACCAGCAAAAATGCAACTCATAAATTTAACAAAAGCCATTTTTTTCATTTGTCCTAAAAAAACCCACTCATAGCTTGCATACACTTGAATGTAGGAATGAGTAGATCAATAGCAAGTATCTCGCAGATTCAGCCCCCAACTAGCCATCTGGCACAGGATGGGGGAACAATCATTTGTTTTCACACCACAGATGAAAGAATGTACTCAATGTATCTTCTTTTGAGGTATATTGATGACATCATCTTTACTGACTGTTAATGTTCTCAATTCCAATACCATTGGTCTCGAACTTACCTAAATTATTGACCCCTTTGAGTTAGACCATAGGATCAGCAGTGTAAAAACATCTTTATTTCAAAAAGAAACAAATGGTCTCCTACACATCAAAGTCCTAAGAAAAGCCTATGGATGGGTATCAAATTCTAATAGAGAAAATCTTATATAAGATCCACAAGGAGATCCAACAGAACAAACAATTAGATATGTGGGGAAATCTGATGAAGCCTGGCTACTGGAGAAGAGCATCCTTAGGAAACATTGGTCATTATTAACATCCATGCTCATACAAACACACAAATACACATCCATGCTCACAAACACACACATACACAATTACACATCCATGTTCATACACAAGTACACATCCACGCTCACACACACACAGGTACACATCCATACTCAAACACACACACACACAGAAGTACATATGCATGCTCACGCACACACACGGAATTACACATGCATGCTCACACGCACAAGTACACATGCATGCACAAGTACATATACATATATATATATATATCCCACATCCCGCACCAGCTTAACTGTCACCATTCCTGCAGCTTTCCCACTGGCGCCTCGGTTTCACAGCAGGGTCATGTTCCTGGTCGAAATGGCCCTTTCTAAACAATCTTGAACTGTACAAGGAGACATGAAGAAGGGGTTGCAGGGGTCCCTGTAGTTATGCCATCCTTTGCCCCCCAAATGCATCAATAAGCCTTCGGCACCCATGAGCCTGTCGCTGGTTCAGCTCTTTTCTTTCCTTGGACCACTCTTGGTAGGTACTGACCACTGCAGTTTTGAAGATGCTCTGACCCAGTCGTGTAGTCCTCACAATTTGGCCCTTGTCAAAGTCACTCAATCCTTACGCTTGCCCATTTTTCCTGCTTCTAACGCGTCAACTTTGAGGATGAACTGTCCACTTGCTGCCTAATATATCCCACTCACCGACAGGTGCCATGATAGCAAGATTATCAGTGTTTACTTTACCTGTCAGTGGTCATAATGTTAAGGCTGATCGTTGTATATATCTTTTATAATAATAAAACAATATACATTTGTTATAAAATTCAATTCATACATTTGATATTATTATTATTATTATTATTATTATACTTATATAAATTTTACAGATAACGACAAGTACAATACAGCAGTTGACATTGTAAGGACTTACCTGCCTCTCCGGTCCCGCTCCATAGCTGGCCCCATGACGCTTCCTCCTCAGGCGGCTTCCCGGGCAGCGAGTACCACGCGGCAAACTGGTAGCACTTAATATTGCATCTGTAACATGCTCTTATAACCTCGGGTGATCTCTTAATGCAGGACACGCCTCCACCTTTCCCTATTTAAACCTGGACTTCCTCTTCTGGGTCACCCTTGGTTGGTATATTCTGCTGTATTCCTGTGCTAGTTACTGTGACTATTTATTCGTTTGACCCAGCTTGCTGACTTCGTTCCTGTTTACTGGTTGTCACGTTCTGCCCAGGCTGCGGAGCTGCATTTCTGTCTTGCTTTAGTTTCTCTGTTTTGCTTTGATCCATTCCTGGATTTCCTTTTGCTGTGTTCTATTTTCCATTCCTTGCTTCTGCTCCAGCTCTTTGCTCCAGCTCTGTTTCCTTTATTAGGTGTGCCCCACCTGTGTGTTCTGTTTGTCTCAGTCTGCAGTCTAAGGTATGTCTCAGTGCTATGTGTTTGGTTTCCATGTTTGGTTTGTTTTGTACCTCTGTCTGCAGGGATTAGCGTTAGGACCCACCGTCATTGGAGTACTTTGGCGTAGTGGTGGGCTAAGCCATGGCCATATCATGTGACGGAATCTCCAATAGTTATCATTAGTCCTAGGCTAGTTTCTGTATTCATGTGTGTCAGTCTGTGATGTAACCTGTGGGGTGTCCTTACCTGTCCTGTCTGTATCCCCGGTAGTGGGATGTCCTGTCTTGTTCATATCTTGTCTGGTTATGTGTATTCCTTGTCTTGTGCCACTTATCGTGTATATCTTGTATGTCATGTTTCTTGCCTGGTCTCCCTTTCCCTTGCTTGTTATGTGTCTGCTATATACCCTTTGCCTAGCTTCCATTCTCCCAGCCTGCAGCATCCTGCACGTGATTCATGTGTTATGCTTTATGCCTGCAGGATATCTTCATTCTGGACTTCATCCGCTGCCATATCAGGGCGCTGGTGTTTGGCTGCACATCCCTAGGTGCTCAACACCTGGGTGAGTGTGGTCACTCTGCATCCAGGCCCTGTCCAAGCTCCACTGCTGCACTGTGACTCCTGCATACAATCTTTGGGCGCGCTGGGTCCTCTGTCATCCGTATGGACCCAGTCAGGGACACTGGTTTGGCTCCTGTTATCTGATCATTTGGTATTGACTCGGCTTGTTTGACTACTCTTCTGGATTTGATTCGGCTTCTCGCTTTACTGGTTACCAGACCTGATTCTCGGTTCCTGCTCTCCTGGCTACTCCTGGTTCCTGTTCGCCTGGTTCACTCCGCCATCTGGGGTCCTCCTCATCCAATCGTTGCAGACATTGACATATATGTTCATCAGTTTTATTGAAATACATGATTAAAAATTACATTTGTTATAAATGTTACTCATACATACTGATCTCTTCTATAAAGAAGACATCTGATCGATAAATATTTTAAATAAATTTATAATGGAATATAGGATAAAAATAGTTTCTAATAGCCTAAAGTATTCTTGACAGGTGAAGGATATAAGATACTGACAATTCATTAGACAGTGGTTAATGATGCGAGCAAAAAGCTTAAGTTCACCTCTGTTAATCAAATAGAAGCACCCGTGGTAACAGAGGTTGATAGGGACAAGCCTTCATGGCAGTAATGGCAGAGCAGTAATATGAGCTAATAGGCAGAACCAACGGCGACAGCAGATGCTGTTTAGAGAGGTCTTTGTTTTAATAATAGGTGTCTCGGTTTGCCAGTTATAGATGACTCTCACGCATTTTCTGGGAAGGTTGATGGTAATTACAAAATGTTACTTTTTCTTGGGTCAGACAGGTTTGCACAAGCTATGAATGGCATTTCTGCAGCATTCCCAGAAAATGTGGTGAAGGTTCAAAGTGTTGATTTGCGTTCAGAGTCCAATAAATCTAACAGGTGCTGCTTATTATAAGTATTAGCAAATGCAAACTGCCCAGGAAACAATCAAGGACAGGGTGCATTGTACACTAAATAAAAGTCTCAGGGGTTCTGTGGACCTGAAACAACTTCTCCTGGGAGACTGTTCTACATAGCCACCAACCATTAAGTAAGACTTTATTAAATTAAATAAATGTACAAATCAGGGGTTCTGTGGACTTCAAACTTCTTCTGCTTGGAGGCTGTTCCACATAACTAACAGTTCCTCAGTAATGTAAATGTTCCTTACATTCACTATCTGTCTTATCCTTTTGAGTCATCATCAAAGTTGATATGGATAAGGTACTGTGCTGGGTTTCCTATGCATCATTCGACAGACTGCCCAGCTGGTAAGGTTGACTGGGCCACATGAGCTGATGGCTAAGGCAGAATCGGCATTCCAGCTGTTGCCACTGCATCTGGAATCTCATCATTTGTTGGGGCGTTTTTTCCGAAGGGATATATTTTGTAAACCTGTGCATTACGTACATGATGCATAGCTACTCTCTTAAATAGCTGAAGGGTAAATAGCCGAAAGGTAGCTATAGACACATAACGATATTACACTAAGATATGTATGTTCTGGCTTTAAGGAATGGAGAGACTTCAATATAAAATAATTCTGTATGGTTAGTAAATCTGGCCTCAATCAGTTCATAGATGAATGTTTCATGTTTGATTTTATAAGAACATGTTTTTTATTTACTAAGAAAAGTATTTTCCAAAAATAACATTTTGCAGCAAGAATGTAAAGAAATGACAGTAATTTACTAATAACCCTCTTTGTGAATATAGATGTCCTCCTTAAATCTTCCTTAAAAACTTTTCCGAGAGAGATACAAGAATGCAAAGTGAGATTTATGAATGTATGTCATTTTCTTAGAACTACGGATATTTAAAAAGAAAAAAACACATGCAGGCCTGTGCCCAGTTCAATGACAGCCTCCACCTGCACATTAAAAAGTGTTACTCTATCTTTAACTGTAAATTAACTCCCTAAATGAAAATGTAATCACCTGTATAACCTAAGGCATGTGTGCGTAGTAGGGACCAGATGTTGAATTAATCATATAGAGATAGATAGCTTTGGCAACTGTATAGGGGTATTAAACCAAGAAAATGCTACGTATATGATGTGATAAGAATTATACAAGCCTTGAGGCTTTCTAGAATATTAAAGAAACGGGCCAATAATCCATCATTTATAACATTTCAAGATTTTTTAAATGATTTTTTTATTGGAAAACTTTACATGGGTATACATAAGAAGACAATACCAAAAACGCAGTAAACATTATTTGCAGAGTTATTACCTCCAATCTACTGAACCTCCTCCATTTTTATTAAAGGTGAAGGATGTCCAGTGAATTCCCACCATATTTTCAGTGCAGGAGGCATCAGCTTCTGAAAATGTATTATAACAATGTTGAGAGTCACTTCGCTGCTGATGGGTGGGGGTGTTCTCATCATTAAACCTGCAGGCTGAGGAGTTGGAAACCTTACTAATGACTTTTGTATTTCAGGTATTGTTGTTTGTTTACTCCACTGAAGCATGCAGGAGACATTATTTACCTGTGAGAGGATAATTAAAACAATATTTGTATTGCCCTGCTATAAAAACACCCTTCAGCAGCTTACTCTATCAAAGTTACATTGTTAGTGAGGTTTGAAAATACCTGTCAATCAACTTCAACCTTTCCAAGACACCTATGAAGACCATTTTGCTTCAGGCGGTCCTTCATGACTCCAATAAGCACTCCGGTTTCTCCTTGAATCAACCCCTATTAACCCTTTTGTGAGACAAGGTTTCACTCCCCTAAGTGACAGGAGATTTTTGCAAATTTTATTATATCTTTATTCATCCATGATTCCATTTTTTCCATATTTAGTGTACCCACGCAAAATATATTGCAGGTGAGATTCTCCTTTGATGCTGCTTTTTACATAGTCTCTCATTTAGTATGATGGAAATGGAAAAAAAAACAAAACAAACAGCAAAAGAAAAGCAAATCAAATATTTTCAATTTTCTTAAGATTCATTGCACAAGTTATGTCCCAGTGATAAGAA
Source organism: Spea multiplicata (assembly GCA_009364415.1). Lineage (NCBI taxonomy): Eukaryota > Metazoa > Chordata > Amphibia > Anura > Pelobatidae > Spea > Spea multiplicata. The sequence goes on from VKOC01005066.1 coordinate 11,276, forward strand.
AACCCTGATTTATGTTAAACAACTTCCCTGAGAAGAATAATACCCCATGTGGCTAGGGAGCAAAATGTTTCCGTAAATACTACACTATTTTTAATTAGTTTTTAACTTTGGCTTTCGGGAAAGAAAGGATTATGTTTTTAAAAAAAAGATTTTTACAGTATATTTGTAGTGGGACAAGCAGAAAGTTTTTCAACTTTGTTAATTTAAAAAAAAACTTTTTCCATTTTTACAATTTTCATAACTAGAGATCTTTCAGGGCTCTCCCTTGGAAGTGGATGGTACCCCTTATGATATGGTGACATTGCTTATTTTGTAATTTTATTTCATTATCATTTTAACTATTTTTAAAATATTTCTCCCTCTTTTTACTTTGATCCCCACTGCTGCTGATTACAGATGCTGATCAGTAAGACTCCGTTGCCCTGCAATGCACAACATGTCAAACCTTGAAGCAGATGGGCTACAGCAGCAGAAGACCACATCCGGTGCCACTCATGTCAGCTAAGAACAGGAAACTGACGCTGTAATTCACACAGGCTCACCAAAATTGGACAATGGAAGACTGGAAGAATGTTGCCTGTGTCTTGATTCCAGCTGCGACATAAGAAGGCAGGGTCAGACTTTGGCGTAAACAACATGAAAGGGTGGATCCATCCTGCCTTGTATCAATGGTTCAGGCTGGTGGTGGTGTAATGGTGTGGGGGACATTTTCTCAGCACACTTTGGGCCCCTTAGTACCAATTGAGCACCTGAGAATTGTTGCTGACCATGCCCATCCCTTTATGGCCACAGTGTAGCCATCTTCTGATGGCTACTTCCAGCAGTATAATGCACCATGTCACAAAGCCAGCATCATCTCAAACTGGATTCTTGGAACATGACAATGAGTTCACTATACTCTTATGGCCTTCACAGTCACCAGATCAGGAACGGGAGATTCACAACATGGAAACATTGATGTGCAGCCGACAAATCTGCAGCAACTGTGTGATGCCATCATGTACATATGGGCCAAAATCTCTGAGGAATGTTTCCAGCACTTTGTAGAAAGGCAAAAGGGGGTCCAACTCCGTACTAGCAAGGTGTACATCATAAAGTGGCCAGTAAGTGTAGTTTAAAGAGAAGTAGGCCCTAAATTGACACCTGAGTTACCAACCACCACAGAATAACAGGATGCTCTGTTTACACCAGCTTTCTCTTCCTGCCTTTAAACCAATCTTCTATCTAACTAGATGATTTTTTTAGGCCTGACTAGGTCTTCATTTTCAACATTAACGTCACATTAGGCACTGTGTCAAATGATATTGAAAAAAACATTTCTGTCTGGTTAAAATATGCAGGAGGAAAGCACACATGTGGAACTAATGTCATAATTACAAATTACACATGAACTCCTGACTCTTCTTACACTACCAAGGAGGCCCCCAGTTAAAGGGGAATAGTTAATAAACCATTTTAAAACACAGAGGCTTTTACAAATTTGGTAAATTCTATCAGTACTAGTTCACATAATGGATATTCATATTAGTTCAATACTGAATACTGCTAATCAGTGAATGAGATAATTTATTAAGTGTGTTTTCTTTGTTCTTTGTTTCAGGTAAGATTTTTTTTATTTCAAGACTTGTGCGCAGTGAGCAAAACCTGTTTGGACAATTTTTTTTTGTATTTGACACACTCGTTTTCAGACAACAAATTTCCTGATTTGAGTTTGGACAAAAATCAAAGTTTTTTTTCCTTTCAAAACAAAATTTGCTACAATATTTTCAGTGGGGAATTCCCAGATATCTTTTAGAATTGCACTTCAACAAGCATCTTGTTTAGAAACAAATAATTACATTGCAGAAAAGAACTATTTGGGCCATCTAGTCCATTCCTGATTCAGGATATCTTTATGCCTATCTCATACATGTTTAAATGCCCTCACTGCCTTTACCACTTCTAATCAAAGGCTGTTCCATTTACCTACAACCTTATCGGTTAAGTAAAACCTATATTGCTTCTAAATCTCTGGCTCTCTAGTTTTAGATTATGACCTCTTGTTCTAATAATTCTCCTGCATTGTGATGAACTACATTCCTGTACTTTGTTTAATTCCTTTACATATTTAAATGTTTCTATCACGCACCTTCCCTCTTCTTTCCTCTAAGCGATACATATTGAGCTCCCTTAGTCATTGCCGATAATTGCTGGTGAACTTTTGCAGAGTGCTCACAGACAACCTTGGCTTCTGCTGGGGCTTCTATGACAGAGCACCGGTGTGACATGACCTTCCGGTGCTCAGTCATAGAATCTCCGGGGGAAGTACTGGCCATTAGCAGCGGAGGTTGTCTGCTAGACACCAGGGAGTCTGAAGCACTGAGGACAGGTCTAGGGATGCATCTGTAAGTCGGGTGATGTGGGGGGTAAGTAAGAGTGGCATGGGGGGGGTATAATGGTTTTCTGGAGGCAGAATGGCTTATGGGGTTAAAAGGTATATCAGGGAGGCAGAGTGGCATATAGGGGGTTATAAGGAATATCTGGGGGGCAGAGTGGAAAATAGGGTGTTGAAAGGCATGTCAGGGAGGCAGAGTGGCATATAGGGGGTATATAAGGAATATCTGGGCGGGCAGAGTTGTAAATAGGGGGTTAAAAGGCATATCTGGGGCAGAGTGGCATATCAGGGAAGCAAAGTGGCATATAGGGGGTTATAAGGCATATCTGGGAGGCAAATGTGCATAAGTTTATATGTGAATTAATATTTACTAGTAAAACTTTTTTCCTATAAGGTAGTCTTATATTCAGGCTTTTTTTCCTGAATTAATATTGAAATGTGTGGGGGTTGTCTTATAATCAGGGCCCCCGTGCTATATTGTGCCTTAGGATTTTTACAACCCAAGAGCATTACTTTATATTTATTAAACATTAAAGTACAGCTGCCACAGTCTCGACAATTCTAATTACCTAAATCCCTGGCCATTTGTGGCAGATCTTTGTATCATATGAAAAAAGAAATACCTTACCATTAAGACCTTTTGTACTTTTAAAAATATTAAAAAGTATGGGTCCCAATACTGATCTCTAAGGTACCAGCAACAAGCCCTTCCTCAGAATTAACTTTAACCTTTTGCCTCCTGCCACTTAACCATCAGCCTTTTTGTGTTAAAAATTACTAGTTTTGATTTATAAGGGTGCCTAAATTCATGAAATGCATTTATTAGTTTAGGTTGCCCATTCGTGCAGTAGTGATGTTTAAAATGTTTTGATAACATTGAGCGCCTTCCAAATTGGTCTTTATGTTGGTAACACATCTATTTATCTAAGGTATTTTTAATTCAGGCCACCTACCAAGACAGACTACATAGCGGGTTTTCTAGGATGCCCATCTAACTGTTTTTAAATAAGTTATTAAATTGAATTGAAGACATATTTACAAAAACATTAAGTGTTTTTTGTGTTTATCACTGAGAATTTTTATAGGCACAATGAGTAACACTCATAATATATGTATATATGAATAGTTTGGAATACAAAAACATATATATTTTCAGCATTTAGATATTTGATCATAATAATATTTGGAAATAAAAGAGGCACTGGAAAATAAACTTTATTTTCAAGTGAGTGAAGCAATCTGGTGTTCTAATGCTATTGTCCTAAATGGAAAGAATTAAACTACAAGTGATTTTAACAATCATGACTCATAGTCAACACTGGTATTGTACTCATGGCTAAATATTCACACCAGGTTAAGTATGTGCTTGTGATATATTACATGAATATAAAATTACAGTTTTCACTTCATAAAAGTAATGTACGCCAATGTTCTAGTGTTCAATAAAAAAGTGCTGAAAAGCATCCAAACTATTACCATAGAAATACTCTATCAGCAATTTTAAACATTGAAAGGTGTGTGATAAACTAATCAACCAAGAAAAAAACCCAAAGATGAGCTACAGTTCTTTAGTCGTTGACCAAATTAGCCACTGGAATCATCAAGATGATTTCTTAAATGTCTTCATGTCATCAATTTTTACAGACATTTGCATCGATTCAGTTGGAAACTAACCATACTGAGTGACCAAAAAAGTGCATGGAAGGTTTTTGTAAAAGGGTCATTTTTACCATTCATGAGATGTTAGTTTTCTTGGTAACTCTGCCGAGACCAAAAGTTGAATTTCACCAAATTTCGTTAGCATGTACTGCACCCAGTATATTCATAAAGGAGCGATATTAGAGTGTTTCCACACTTCTTATGTATCCTCGAAAAAGCATAATGTTGCTCATGTGATGTAATTCATACTTAAATATAAAGGTGTCTTTTCTTAACTCTTTTTAATGTTATCTAATATCTTTCTGTTTTTTTTCAATTATGACAACTTTAAAACTTTGCTGATATACTTGCTGCATATTTAGCAGAGTTGCAGTTTAATAAATTAAAAAGAATGAGTTTGTAAAACTAGGTCATAGAATTTCACATTAGTTTTAAAGAAATAAAACAAAATCAGATAAATCATTTTTTTTAAAGAAACATTCTAATCAAAGTTTTTTCATTTTACCATTGGCACATTTCTTAAACATATTTAACCAATTTAATATTGTTTCATGTTGCAATGGTTAATACTAAAGACACTTTTATCAATAATACAAGCTTATTAGGTACAGATGACATGCAAGGTTTTTTTTAATTGTTATCAATCTCTTTAAACACAGCTGCTAAACAGACTCCCATTTCTCCCACTTCTAAATACACACAAACTGTGTCTCAATGTGTAGAAAGTAATTTAGTTCCATGAACCACTTTATAACCTGTCAACTTTTCTTATCAATGTGAAATTATATTTCATAAGATATTTAATTAACCCCAATAATGTATATATATATATATATATATATATATATATATACACACATACATTCAATGAATCTGTATTGCATTCTCCATTTACTTATGTGGGCTATTTTTTTCTTCTTGGTTTGGAATTTATTTCCTTGGCCTGCAAATCGAGGACCAAAGACTTCATCACCAGATGTGCCCTTACAAGGTAAATTATTTTTTTCTTACAGGTAGCATATTTTAATTGACAACTTCACGGCACCTAAGGGGGCATTACCCCCTTCTTACTGGGTAGACTGCTATGGGTAAAGTTTTTTTTACACTTACTCCCTCTATTCAACAGGAGAGGGATGAAGGGCATTGACTGGATAGGTTCCTAAGTGTCTGCATCTTCTTGTTAGTATTATAGTTCATGTAATTATAGGCCTACCTACCCAGTGTCCCTTTTTAGGAGGGGAAAAATTACCAAACTTACCAACATCAAGTTTTATTTCCCAGTCCAGCCCCGAGACCACATGTGCCCCACATCATTCACATATACCTATGCTCAAAATGTACCTATTATCCATATCCACAAAAAGGCATTACAACATACCGGTACACAGAAAGATATGTGTGACTGATTGTGTGGTGCCTAAAGGGAGAAGTCTGGACTATTTGTATAGACTAGACTTTGTCCTTTCAACAACGACTGTGTAGAAATGAAAAACGTTCCAGGCTATATGACGAAGCAGAAAGTAGAATTTCATTGTATACACTACTTTTGCTGTTTTTAAGACCCAAATATGTTTCAATCACCTGGTAGGAGTGTATGTTGGACTTTTCTCTCATTTAGCAAAACTAACTGTTGACTGGCAGATTATGTTTGGTCTATGGTGTGTGTAACCTTTCATATAGCAAAGTCTTGTTTACCTTAAATAGTATTCACTAGTGTAAGACAGGCTCTTACAGAGCCTGCAGTGCAGAAAGGCACCCAGGTCTTGAGTGGACAAGGCTTCTTTTGCAGAAATGGATCTGAAACTGGTCATAATCTGCTGTTAATGATGTAGATAATACACCCAAGGCAACTGGCTAATATTTTTGTGTAAAATTGTCTTTATTTACTTCATAATATAATTACACATATGAGCACTAACTTAACAAATTACATGTACAAAGACATTTACAGTAGCTCCATTTAACAGGGCTCCCAGTGTTTTGTTTTATGCCACCAATGGTTTTCACTTAATTCTAATTTAGTATTATTATTTTAACTAAAATATCATGTCACAGTATAAAATAGTTGGGCTATTGGGCTATGATATGTTGCTGTAGCAGTAGGATGTAGCAGATATATGTACTGTATAATAGCCTTGCCTTAGTGGGGATTGTGGACCATGCTGGGCAGGTCCAATGGAAGTGCATATGATGCACTCTGATTGGTCTCTATCCCAATCAGTATTTAAAATCGTATGCGTACATAAGATGTTGCCATCTCTGTTTCTCTGCTGCCCACTTCTATGCTCTGCCTCTCTCTGCCCTATCCACTTACCCTTTGGACCTCCAAGCCCCCTATTGCCATTTCTGCTCTGATGTACTTGCTCTGCTCTTGTCTATTCCTCTCTGCTCTGTCTTGAAAAAGACAAAGAGAGAACAGGGAAAATAGAGAAAAGATGGGATGGGGCACTGGGCAACAACATAATGAAAATGAAAAATTGTTTTTGACCCATTTTCAAATGTCTACACTTGACCCATTTTGTATGAAAAATATGTTTTTTTTCATTTAGTATATCTTAAAAGCATACTGCCACTGTTACAACTTTTAACATACTTAAATCAATTTCTTAAAACTCACTAGGTTCTTTTTTTCACTTATTTTGGAGAATTTTGGTTACTTTGCTTTTCAGGGTAGTTTTACCCCAGAACAGTGGTTAAACAAAAAGATGCCGAAATTGTTGTAAATGTCCCAGCCTCCCACAAGAATGATTTGGCCAGGCCTCCGGCATTCAAAGGTTTAAAATGTTTATTATAATGTAAGAATTACACAACTCAAGGGATAGTCATAGTGTAAGAAAACAACCAACAGGAAATGAAACCCCAGAACAAAGTACAAGAACATATACAGTCTCTGTTTGACAAGTGTAAATGTTTATGAACTCTTAGACGTTTTACCTAGAACAGTATGATTATTGTAAAAAGTGTACTTGGTATGTCTAGCACAAACCTTAAGCACTGACATACGTTTGTGTTTATTGCTGTGAATAATTGTCTATCACTGACAACTGTATACTAAACTCAAAACCTGCTGTGTCCGTGTTCCTCAGGGACAAAAATTGTATGTCTCTTCTATTTGTATCTTCTCATTTGTGAAAATTACCAATTTTTAGTATAGAGTGGTCTGTGATGTACAATTATTATAATTTTATAAATGGAAAGAAAAGAAAAAAATATATAAACATAAATGTAAATATCAATTAAGTAAAAGTGAAAAGTAAAATATTGCTTGTGTTGACTATTATCTAAAGCATGTCATTTTTGGAAAGAATCTGACAATGTTAAATTTTTCCATCTCTGTCAGTTGACTAATGAATAAAAGATGAGTCTACAACTGGCAAAACTATGTGTAAATGCTCAAAAATGTACCGTAAATCCAGTAAATTTATAATTAGAAAAGCAGGCTTTTATCTAAAAGTAGGAATGTCCTTAAATAAATGTTTCAATGTTAAAAAAAAATTAATGTTAATCACTTTATTTTCACTCCGCAATCATTTCGCATTGGGTCAGCCATTTTTGGAACTATAATCTTCTAAGAGGTCAAAACCCCAGAGCCTTCTGGGCAAAGTATGCAATCCACAAAGATATCTTTTATGAAATATGATGACACCCAACCTCCAGAACATAGCTGGCAGAGCATCCTTTTCCTGAAATGTCTATTTTGAAAACAAACTGATCCTTCTGGCAATGCAAAGGGTAGGAAATAAGTAGGCTTTTCAGTCAAATCACAGAACGAGGAATAATCTTATACATTAACTGAATTTCCAGTGAGTGAAAACGTGTGATGAATCTCTGGTTATAACGATTATACAGTATATGTGTTTATGTTATTCTTAAATTCATAGTCTATACACATACAAGATGAACTGGGCAGAATTTTAACATTCTTTGTGATGCCTCCTACAGATAAATGAATTCGGTATTTATAAGACTTTAAGCAAAAATGGACCCAAAATTTTTCAAATCAGGAAATGAGCTTCAGGACTTTTCAGGATAATTTTTAACCAACACAATGCATTAATGTCTCAGCTCTCAAATGTTTACATTTCTCCCACATGTTTGCTCCACACCGCTTATGTTTGGAGCCCTTCTAAAGATTAATTTTTTTTTCTGGAAGGATATCTCTAAGGATTGGGTCCTTCAATAGGACATACCCACGTGTTTCTAAATATTTCTGATGTATTGGTGTTTGTTGCTGTAATCAAATATGGCCAGAATGCTTGTATTCTGTGTGGAAATAGTTTTTTTTAGTATTTTAAGACCGATGATCTGTCAACTTTGTTGTACGTGCCAATGTATTGATCTAAAGAAGACATGGGCTAACCCTTAAAAACAAGTTTTTAAATATTGCGCTTGGTTGTTATAGACTCCCTATGTTTGTGCCTATGCCTGTACAGTTTCTATGTATTATTTGCAACTGACCCTTTGGCATATTTGTTAACCCCTTAAAGACCAGGCTGTTTTTTATTTTTTGTACCCTTCGTATCTGAGGCTGTTTTAATACTTTAAACTGTTAGACTCAAAAACATCTGTTTTATCCAAAGGATTGTCCTTTTGTCCAAGCACTAAACTGGACAACATACAAGTATACTCAGATCTGGGATGTGACTTGAGGGGTATTTCCACAGCAAGGATAACACCACAACAATGGATTATATGACAAAAAAATACGCATTTCACTCCAAAACCAGCGCAGAACTACAAACTTGATAGCTATATAGAAAGCTTTTGATAACAGCACAGAAGAAAAAAGAACATCTGCAACCTATCACTAACGGATAACCAAAAAACTGAACCAAGATCTCACCAAGGAAAATACCACACAATTCCAGAACCTTATTAGAACCTTTTCAAAGGCCATCCAACCAGAAATACAAATGCTTATATGAGGGGTGTACCTAGAGTATTTAGCAGATCCTGTATATGGCACCCCCCCACACACACACTTTAAAACTGCATATCTTCTATCATTATATACTGAGGCAAACATTGACGGTGGTACAGCATAACTGCTATTAATATATACTGAGGCAGACATTGACGGTGGTACAGCATAACTGTTATTATATACTGAGGTAGACATTGACAGTGGTACAGCATAACTTTAATCATTATATACTGAGGCAAACATTGACGGTGGTACAGCATAACTGTCATCATTTTATACTGAGGCAGACATTGACAGTGGTACAGGATAACTGCTATCATTAAATACTGAGGCAAACATTGACGATGGTACAACATAACTGTTTTCATTATATACTGAGGCAAACAAAGATGGTGGTACAGAATAACTGTTATCATTATTTACTGATTATAACGCCCCACCCAAGGTTCCAGTCAACACGCCCAGCCAGGGACCTCCCACTGACACTTTAACACCAGTGGCAATAACCATATAACACCCCCCAGCTACCTGGCAAGCTACCACCACCCTGCTGTGACAAAATGCCTAGAACAGAAACAGAGAAAATTAGTAAACAAGAACACCAATCAGGAACATAAGAACAGGAACATCTCAAAATAAAGGGAGAGAGTGTGGGACAAAAACATAGGGTAAGCTATAACAAACAAACAGTCCAAAAAAACCCTTTCCCCTACCCTTTTATACCCCCCTAACCCCTCACTTCCTCCCCACTGAACTCTCCTTGAACCCCTGACCTAGCCCTGCTCTGCACCCTGTCAAGCCCCCCTCCAGTCTAATCAGACCTGTGGGCATCAATATACTAAGCCAAACATTGATGTGGTGTAGGCCTACCACTTCGGTGTCTGGCTTAGTATATAGTAGGGATGCACCGAGAGCAAAAATTCAGCATTCACTTAGCCGAAACAGAAAATGACCCCCCATCTTTAAAAACAAAAACACACTTTTATTAAAAGTAAATAACACACCAAAAGAAATTCAATAACAATATTACTAACAGCAATCACATTCTTATCATGCCCAGGTTCTAGCATGTACTGATTGCCTGGGCATGATAGGAGTGTGATTGCTGTTAATTGCTGTTAATTTTCAAAAAAATCATTTACTCATACTCATATTCAAGTAATGCCTGGCACAGTTTAATTTGATGGAAGTAATGATGTACTTTAGAGCATAACTCCCAGAATTATATAATGAACAAGACCTTGGCAATAGTACAGGCTACAGCATAACACCTATCACTCTCACACACTAACTAATCCACATTTACTCATCCACATTTACTAATCCACTCTCACTGAATACTTTACTACCTAATCTCTGTCATTGTCACTTTTCCTCCTCTTCGTTCTTCCTCTTGGCTCTTCTTCGTCTGTGTCCTTCTGGTGTTAAGGCATGGGCACGGCTTGAGTGTTGTGCGCCAGGATATGACAGCAAATCCCGATGCACAGCATCAGTTGCTGCGCACATCTCAAGGGAGCAGGATCAGAGGTCTGCATTAACAGACATCCCGCTCCCTTGATTGACTTTAAGCCGCTAAGAGGGAGACGTGCAGTCTCTTAACGCGTGCTGGCATGGTGCAGTCTCCTAATGAGTGGCACCCGGGGCGCAAAGCCCCACCCACCCCTTGCTAGGTACGCTACTGGCTTACACAATCCAACCTAGCTGTGGGACCTTCTATATAGAAACATAGAAACATAGAAAGTGACGGCAGATAAGAACCAGTAGGCCCATCCAGTCTGCCCAACCTCTGAGTACTTTCCTTTAGTACTTGCCCTTATCCTATATCTAGCTTGACATTATGCCTATCCCATGCTTGCTTAAATGACTTTACTGTATTAACATCTACCACTTCTGCTGGGAGGCTATTCCATGCGTCCACTACCCTTTCCGTAAAGTAATATTTTCTGATGTTACCATTAAACCTTTGCCCCTCTAGTTTATGCTTGTGTCCTCTTGTTGTGGTAGTATTTCTCCTTTTAAACAAACTCTCTTCCTTTACCTTGTTGATTCCCTTTAAGTATTTAAATGTTTCTATCATATCCCCCCTGTCCCGTCTTTTTTCCAGGCTATATAGGTTAAGATCCTTTAACCTGTCCTGGTAAGGTTTATTTTGTAATCCATAAACCATTTTAGTAGCCCTTCTCTGAACTTTCTCCAACATTTCTATATCCTTCTGGAGATACGGTCTCCAGTACTGTACACAATACTCCAAGTGAGGTCTCACCAGTGATTTGTACAACGGCATGAGCACTTCCCTCTTTCTACTGCTAATACCTCTCCCTATACAACCAAGCATTCTGCTAGCACTACCTGCTGCTCTACTGCATTGTCTGCCTACCTTTAAATCCTCAGAAATAATTACCCCTAAATCCCTTTCCTCACACGTTGAGGTTAGACAGTACCAAATATTCCATACTCTGCCCTTGGGTTTTTATGCCCTAGGTGCATTACTTTGCATTTATCCACGTTAAATGCCAATTGCCACAGCTCTGACCATTTTATCCAGCTTACCTAGATCGTTTGCCATTTGGCTTCTTCCTCCAGGAACATCAACCCTGTTGCAAATTTTTGTGTCATCAGCAAATAAACATACCTTTCCATCAACACCATCTGCAATATCACTAATGAAAATATTAAAGAGAATGGGTCCAAGTACAGATCCCTGAGGTATCCCACTGGTAACAAGACCTTGTTCTGAATATACGCCATTGACTACAACCCTCTGTTGTCTGTCACTCAGCCACTCCTTAATCCATTCAACAACATTGGGATCTAAACCCAGAGATTGCAGTTTATTTAAAAGCCTTCTATGTGGGACAGTGTCAAAGGCCTTACTGAAATCCAGATACGCAATGTCTACTGCACCACCTTGATCAATTACTTTAGTCACCCAATCAAAAAAATCAATAAGATTTGTTTGGCAAGATCTTGAAACCTGTGTTTCCAAGAATCCACAAAGCAAAGAACCCAGGTAAACCAATAATAAGAGGTATGAATACAGAACAGAACATAAGAATGTTAACTCCCAAAATTATAGAAAATTGCAGATCTCAAAGTTACTATTAAAAATCTGAGGAATGAGTGTTTTTAACTTAAACATTTCTTCCTTTCGTTTTTTAATCAAATTTTGTGTGTCTGGGTGTCGGTGTGGCAGAGCCTGTCCTGGTGTGTGTGTGTGTTTGGGTGTCTGTGTGGTAGAGGCGGTCCTGCTGTGTGGGTGTCGGTTTTGCAAAGCCTGTCCTAGTGTGTGTGTGTGTTTGGATGTCGGCGTGTGCACTGTACTTACTGTAGTAATAAATTAATTTATTTAAGGTTTACTTATCCAAAGATAAAACTCCCTTCTTAGGACAAAACCTTCTAGGCCCAGAAATCAGTGAAAGGAAAAGTGAAGGTATTGTGTTATTTACTCTTATTTTAATCCGCATTTTTTATCACAAAGGATTTAGTTGTAAGAACTGATTTCATTATTCCCGTTGGTTTCACAGTCTTTCCCCCTTAAGAGAGGACCTTTTACATAAACATACTGGCAGACCACTTTGCGCCATGAACTGTGTGGTTTTTTTTTTTGTTTGTTTTTTTTTAATAATAATGTATCTGGGATGAGGTATTCATTGGATGATGCAGTGCTGGATCATTGATGCATTGGATGAACAGTTGTGGTGGTATTAATAGCCAAAAGTTTCTTACAAGAATATGGTGAAGAATAATGTGATCACTGTTTTGAATAAAATGAATACAATTGAACGTTTTTATCTAAAAACATTTGCATTATGTCTAATGTATTTAATGTATTAGGACTTTTTAACACTGGTGTAACATAGAATGTCTGGTGAGAAATCAGTAGTAGTGGATATTAGTGCCACCCCACTTCTGCAAAAAAGCAATGTATGCACCTAGGAACACCACACATGCACACAAAAGAATAAGTATTTGGTCCATAGCAAGCAATCAAATCCATTACTGATCTTTGAGCAACTGTGTCACTGATACACAATTTCAGCCTAAAAAAAAACATATAAAAGTAGATTGAAGCTAAACAACCTGACTGTTGCAATATGTTATGTTTCATCATTTTAAAATACCGTATTACTACCGTTTTTGCTATCTTTTACTCTAGATAGAAAAGTTAGGCTTATGTCTTGCACAGTATTAGTAAGTATGTGTCAACCATAAGGCATGTCTATTCTTCCAAGTAAATTTTGGTAAGCTAAAAGTTGTACTTGACCTATACCACACTTTGTAAGATGTGTAAATCAGTGCCTAATTGTCTGAAATGGGGTGGGTATAATCATAAAAATGAATAGTAATAATGTGCTGTAAATATTATGTAAGGAAATGGTAAATATCTAGACTGAGTTACACAGCACCTAAAAGATTCCTGATGGACAGTGAAACATTTGGGTCACTGAGAAAGCCTATACTTTATTTTGGATATGTTCTATCTCCATCTTACAGGAGCATCTGAAGCATTTTTCTAGTGTAAGCAGATATTGTTTGCTTATATTCAGATAAGCAAACAATATCTGCTTACACTAGAAAAATGCTTTTTACATAATTACATATAGTATTTTGTGTCTTATCTATATTTAAATGTAGAAATAAATCACCAATGGTATTAAATGTTTTCATGTGATAACTAGATTTAATAAACTTCCAAATGTCAACAGTTTCCTTTGAGAAAAAAAGTAAAACAAAATATTGTTCATGACTTCAGATGCCCACCTTAAGATTGTATATTGTCTCATTTTATCATTATTGGGCTTTAAAGATTTTGTCTTAAAAATGTATTTTGGTGGTTTGATTGTAGCGCCACAAAATTAAGTCATCAAAAAGAATATCACCCATTCTGTTTCCATTAGAGACGGTAAATGAAATACTAAACCAGACATGGTTTGGTGTTCTCACAATCATAATCTTTTCAATTTCAACATGATACTTGAGAGTGTTGCATAAACAAAAATGCTGTTCCTATTTAACTAAAGAGGAAGGACGAATAGACCACATTAGATGTGACTGGATCTGTCATTTTGTCATCAACTGCCTGCTGAGCAGCCCGTTTTATACCAAACCAAGGCATACCAATTAAAGTAGATGTCATTACAAAACAAGAAATCAGCACATACCCAGCAAACATCTTTCAAAAACACCTAAAACACATAGAAATTGGGGATTCCCTCAGACAATATGTTTAGCCCGCCACTACATCAAAGTACTTCAGGTCTCGGGAGTCCTATCTGATTGTTCATGGCTATATTGCTTACCAAGTTGCTGAATGAGTGGGACTGATTTGGACTTAAACCAAAAAGAGGCAATTTCGAGCCTTCTCTGGATACCATTAATGAGGCACTGATGTGGCAGGAGGGACTGCTCAACCCTAAGGTTTGGTCAGAACCTGCAAATATGAGTAGCAGAACAAACATACAAAAAAGAGAAGCACTGCTTGAATAATTATGACCAATATGTACCCAAAAAAGCAAGAATTTTTGTATAAGGCGTAAATACTGGGGGTTCCATCTAAGCCATATATGGCCATATACTGTGAGAAATAATTCTCCAGTGATGTCACCATCAAGAGACCCATCCAGTTCCGACAAAACTTACCCATGGGTGCCTTGGGATGTCCCAAATAGGACATGAGAGCACAGGATTCTACATTTAAAATGTGCACCTCCCAACAGCCTCAGTCAGGAAGGGTACAAAAAACCCAGCCCTGTCCTTAAGGTTTAATCTGTCCCTGGGTAAACAAACTCCGTTCATTTGCTCTGGACATTCTCACTCTGTGTCCACTCCTTCCTCCGTCTTTAGACTGGAGAGACAGAGCTGCTCAGCAGCGCTGCTCATTTCATGTACAGAGGGAAGGAAAGGGTCTCATTTCTACTGGTTTCATGTGGAGGGTTGGTGGATGGGGGGGTCATTTAGATAGAGCTGCTCACCAACTCTACTTGTCATATGTGCAGGGAAAGAGGGAGGGGTGTTCATTTTCTACTCTTTTCATGTGCAGGGAGGGATGGGGGCTCGTTTAGATAGAGCAGCTCTGCTTGTTTCATGTGCAGGGTGGGTGGTTTAAGGGCGCTTAATAAAAATAAAATTCTTCCTACATTCAGTTCTACCTTTTGCCACCTTCTGCCACACTAAAGCTCAAACTTCCCCCCAACAATATCAAATTATACATACAACATAAGGTTTCCCTACCTCAACTGGATAGGCCTTGCCTCCTTAGCGCACATCCCCAACAGGGAAAAGGAGTTGAGAAGCCTTTATTAATAAATCCAACTCTACTCCTACATTCATCATTAGCTCATTTATTTGGCCCCTCTCTTACCTACTAAGGAGGGGGGCTTTTGGGGTCTAGGCTGTTTCTGCCTGCATTTGTGGGAGGGGTATTTAGTCCCTATTCTCTATATTCTCTCTTTCCTATCCCTCTTTCTTCTCATTTCCAAGAGGAACAAGGAACCTGTGGAAAAATAGCAAAGCCCTTCATAAACAAAACAGATCAGTTTGTATGTATTTTATACACTGTGAGACATGTTCTTGTGATTTATTGTTGGAGGTAATCTGTTTCAGAAAATGTGATAACACAATCAAAGATTTTCATAAAGCAGTCCAAGAATCACACAGACTGCTATAATTTCTTGCAAAGGAGGGGCAAGAAAACTTGGCAAGTTTTCTAGGAATCAAGCCAAAATAATCAGCTTTGTTTTTGTTGCTGAAATGTGATTTGGGAATCCCAATATTAACTTATACATTGCAGAATCACTGAATAATTCTGATTCAGGTTTCATCTTAAAAAGAGACCTCTGAGGTCCCAAAAGCATATGTAAAGTTACATGTTTTTCTGTGTTGGCTCAATAAGGGGTATAAGCTTCATCTTAAGACTCCAAATCTACAGAGAAATGAATATAGGCTATATACTTCACAAGAAAATAACAAATTTGCATGCAAAAAATGTTTTTGTTAATTATTATATTTAAACGTCCTAATTTCAACCATGATACATGTTTGACTAACAGCATAATTTATTTATCTTGAGAAGCAGGGGACTACCTACTAAAATACTGCAATTTATGTTGGCACTAATGTAAACCATTCCTGACAAGGGCTTGCCATATGAACACCGATGACAAGCTATCAACTACCCATGAACAATGCAAGTATTGCAGTATTTAGAGCTTTGAGATTAATCTGTAGATTAAGGATTGCATAATTATTAATCCTTTCTTGCACAAGTATGCCTTAGTAACCTAGCAACAATGCTACAATTGGACAGCCGTTGTGGAGAAGAAAAATAATAAAACAAATAATGAGATAGAAAGGGAATTTGATCATGATGTTTATCCTATTCCACTTTCTACAGCCATTGGACATTTTTATCATCAATGGTTCTGCATCTTCTTAAATCCAAGGCCAATAGATATTTTATTTTTGCATTGTATCATATATACACACACACACATATTTATTTATTTAATATACTATATATATATATATATATAATATATATATATATAATATAATATATATATATACCGGTCAGCCATAACATATGATCACTGACAGGTGAAGTGAATAACATTGATAATCTTGCTATCATGGCACCTGCGAGTGGGAAGGATATATTGAACAGAATTAAAATTTCAAATATATCTTTATTTTTTGTTTTTTTAAAATTGTTTACAATAATATTCTGGAAATTGCAGTTGATTATTGTCTAATCATGAATGCATGTCTGCCTGCTATATAGTACAGGATGTCTGAAAAGAACAGTGCTTGGATCTCCAACAACACTACATTCAGGGATTGGCACCAAAACAGCATCTAAGCAACACCTCAGCCATTATTAGTGGAAGCGTTAACAGATTTCTGTGCAAATTTAACATGGAAAGAGGCACCCTGATGAATTAACTAAAATGTGCGAAAAACTCTCGTGCTACCACATTTTTGTTCTGACATGCCAGCAGCCCACTTGTATTCTAGGACATAATTTCCTCCTTGCCTTCCTTTAATGTATGTCATCTGCCATAAATATTAGTTGTACTAAGTTAAAATGTTGATTACATGTTTTAAAAAAACAGAAACCTCATCAAATAGACTTCATATGAGTGCTGCTTGCTATAGCGTAGTACCTACCTATCTCACTTAACATGACATTTTTGCAGTTAGAAATTCCAACAAAGTTGGCAGATTTATTTTTATTTCACATTTTAATTACTGTGTCATTCTATTTAATTTACTGATTCTAAAGATGTATGCCCAGGAGTGATTGACCCCAGGTTTAATTTCAGCCTGTCACTTAACACATAAGTCTACATAACAGTATATTATTTAGCTACTAGTAAGGTAACTTCCAAGTTAGAATTTATTCATTTCTGGTTGAACTGAATGTTAGTAATGGATGAGTGCTAAATGAATATTCTTGCTACACGTTGGTTTTGGTCTGACAGCTGCACTACAAGGCTGCCTGTTCCGTGAATTAAACTACACATTTATTTCGAGACTGTTATGAGAATCAGAGCCGGCCTTAGGTGTTCTGGCGCCCTGTGCGGACTACTCCTCTGGCGCCCCCCCCATCCCAAAAAGGAATAAAAACTTGTAACAAAACTCCCCTTTCTCACTATCTATCCCCCTGTATCACTATCTACCACCTCTGCCCCTTCTCACTGCCCCCCTCTTCTCACTGATCCCCCTTCCCCTTACTTACCTTGTTGAGTCCTGCAGTGGGAGCGGGAGGCGTCCGTCTTCCCGTGGGGCGCGCTTCACAGCTGAGCTCCGGAACAGCAATCACATTCCTATCATGCCCAGGCATATCCAGATTCCAGGATGTACTCACAGACTTGGCATGATAGGAATATGATTACCCTATCTACCCCTTCTGCTCTATCTACCCCTTCTCCCTC
>VKOC01005067.1:0-13126 GCA_009364415.1 Spea multiplicata
TTTCCCTGTCTTTACTGTACACTGTAAATGTGTGTGAAATATGGTTTAACATTTCTGGTCTCTGTGGTGTATGTATTTATGTTGTCCTTAAAAGACTTCCACGTGACTGTTCTTTGCTATTCTAGCAACCTGCCTTTGCTGTTCTGCATCAGCGTACACTGAAGTCAATGAATTATTCTTATATGAACTTTACAAAGGTCTCCTTAATAGACTATTATCAGACCACTAAGCCTGTCTGCTGGCCTGCTTTTTAACATTTACTTAAAGCACAAATATTCATAATTATCACATCATTATTGTGCATTAGGTCTATTTACAAAGGGTTAAGAGAGATATTTATTCCTTACCTGTCAGAGCTGTACTCTCTTATACAATGATAAATGATGGTATAAGTACAACTAATCCTGCATTTACTATATGCCTTATCTTGAACACTATGTATGTGATGTTTTAGATGTCACATTCTGACAAATCTAAATTCATTATTTGGAAAACATAAAATGTACGGATTATCTGTTCTCTTTGGATTGCCCTTTTTTCTTTTACTCAGTCGTTTTAGAAAACTAGCGACTCACTGTGGAATGATTAATACATCTATAATATATTTATTCTGACTTAACAGCAAGATGTAGAATTAACAAATAATGCATGTGGTTGAACTTTAGAAGCCTCTTACATAGCTGAATATGTGTTTTGTATTTGCATTTCTTGGCCAAAGGGCTAAGGTACCAAAAAGCTTGAAGCAATAAAATGCATTAAAGCTAATCATTGTCCCAATTCAAAATGTTTAAAACAGTGAGTTACTCGCACAGAAACTGAGACACCATGTTTGTATCCCTAGACTGGAAAGGACATTTACTATAAATAAACACATTTTAAGATTTTGAGAGAGAGAAACCCTTTAACAAATTTAGTTTCCAAATTAAAAAAACCTCTGGATGTTCAAAAAACTAAATTTGAATTGATTTTGTTCTTTGCATCTAGTATATAAAATCTCCATCCTGAAAAAGAGGGCAAGGTTTGTGAAAGTCCATAGAACATCATGACATTGTCCACCTCAGACCCCAGTAAATGTCCACCATGTTGTTGCCTAACCTTGGATAGATAGTTGAGTAACTGATTCATCTTTGAGTTTATACATTATGTATACTACTGGGGAGCGATGTGGCTGGTCGAGCAACATAAAAATGTAGATAATTATTTTGTGTACTTAAATTGTGTAATAAATTATTATATTAATAAACTTATTTACAAAGTGTCAATGTAATCAGAAGCCAGGACATTTTAAAATATAGGTACATAAGTAGCATAACAAAAATAGAAAAAGGTCCTTATGAGTTATCTGAATGTCTCTGCGGCACTTTGTTTCTGTTACTAGTTATGTACTAGTGATTGCCTCAAGTTGGAAAAACATATGAAATGTATCCAAGAAATGTATATTTTTATTATTAAGCTCTAATATATATCTCTTTTACAATCTACAGTATAACAAAGGTTTGGTACAGTAAAGGTGCAGTCATATAATAAATAACAGTAAATTTTTCATTGGGAAACAATAACCTCTCGTCATGGATGCGTGCTGCGTCAACTGCTGACCGACACCCCAAACACACTGCAACCAGTACAGCTCTGCAACACCAACACCCAAACACACACACCAGGACAGGCTCTGCCATACTGACACCCAAACACACACACCAGGACAGGCTCTGCCACACGGATACCCACATTAGTATGGATGATTAACATTAAAAATGTTTTCCATACTGGTTTGTTTTTTGTGTGCCCCCCACTTGTGTATTGATGCCCCAGCCAGGCCTCCCTTTGGTTTTAATGTATTCCCCTCACACCCTTGTGTATTGCCCCATGTGAATTTGTGCCCTCAGCCAGCCCCTTTGTGCATTTATGCCCCAACACCCTTGTGTATTGATTTATGTGATGTCCCCAGCCAGCCCCCCTCCTTTGCGTATTGATGCCCCCTTTTGTACTGGTTAATGTACCCTTATGTATTGCCCCCAGCCACCCACGCCCTTTTTGTATTGATTTATGTGATGCCCCAACCACCTTGTTGTGTACTTACACCCCCCAGCCACTCCCTTTTTGTATTTAATTGTTGTCCCAAAGCAGCCCCCTTAGAATATGGGTCCCCTTCCACCTATCACCTTTTTTTGCTGCCTTCCTTCCCTGCAGACCACCCTCCTCCAACGTGCTCTTCTTCCTATAATGAGCAGCTGTTCTGTGTGACTCCGCTCCCTTGAGCATCTTCAAAGGGGCAGGACGAAGAGCCTCACTGAGACACTGATCGGTATGGTGCAGGCACACCAGCCACTTAATGATTTTAAAGTGTCTGGCGTATCTGGCATCTCAGTGTGCCGGCCCATGGACTGGCCGGCCCACCGCGGGTGCTGCGGGCTTCTGCAGCACATAACAGACGGCCCTGGCACGGCCGAATTGGTCACTTCAGTGGGCGGCCACACGGATGTTTTACTTAGATTCAGGGTGGCCTGGGGGGCAATTTCCACCCTGGCCCAGCCTGCCCCTGCCTCAATATAATCCAAGGTAGTCATCTTCTATAGTGCATAAGCCATATTCAAGTTTTAATATGTATTGTGGTACATTTCTTACTCGTCCCAGTCTACTTCTCCTGAAAGCAGGAAGCATATTTAAGCTCATGATCTCGTGATCTCAATATACATAGCTTGGAGAAAAGAAGACAGATAGGAGATGTTACGTGATGGTTCTACTGATTCTATGTTTCTAAGTAGAAAGCCAATCCTATTCTTTTCAATAGGAGCCAAATTTCTATTTACATCAGTAGAAGTGATACAGACCAAATGCAGGAAGCGTACCTAAGTAAGTTTTCTGCTTTCAGAAGAAGCAGCCAGAGGGGACTGGAAGATGAGACACCATCACAATAGTCAACAAGATGGACATTAACAGAGAACTCACACAACTAGGTTCCTGTCTATCACAAATCTCAAATATTGGCTGACAATCATATGCATAGTATATTTTTCTGCTGAATCAGCTACACAGCTATATTATGTTAAGATGCATTGATTTCTGAACATTTACAAGCATTGCATTGTCTGTAAATACCACTCTTGTTTTTTTCCTAGAAAAAGCATTACTATTTTAATGGAACTGCTTCGTTGTAGAATTATAGCTTATAGAAAATCTTTGACAAGGTTTAATAATGTCAGCTTACTTCCTGTATGTTGTTGTTATATGTAGGCTTCAGGCTACACATTAATGTGGAGCTGAAATATTGATCTATCTCTTGACATTTTTAGTTTTTTTTTCTTCTTTATTTGTTATGGCCTCTATGAAAAAATAAACTGAAAATTCTTATACCTATATGTTTGCTTTTCATCTTTTGTAATAAATGTCAAATGTGAGTCTTCTTGGATCCGGTCATGTACTGCATCTATCATTTGGCTTTCATGGGCTCTTATTTTCTTTTTTACATTTACTTAAGATGCAAGTACAATAGGGATACAAATGCAAAGCAAATGGACAGTTTTGGGCCATTGTTGATAATAGGATTTGAAAGAATGTGAACAGCTAAGTCAAATTTGCAACAGAAGCACTTACCTTTGTAATAAATATAGGGCCAACACAAACTTCATATAATAGAACAACAACTTTAGTAATTCAAACACTAAAATTGATTCAAAGCAAGTTTGCGTAAAGATAGT
This sequence comes from Spea multiplicata, assembly GCA_009364415.1. Classification (NCBI taxonomy): domain Eukaryota; kingdom Metazoa; phylum Chordata; class Amphibia; order Anura; family Pelobatidae; genus Spea; species Spea multiplicata. The sequence continues at coordinate 3,699 of VKOC01005067.1, forward strand.
TTCTACACAATGTCTCTATGAACAATATTTTCAGGGATAGGTGAAATATGTTTTTGGCCTCATGGGTTCACATTGTCAACCAAATATGATGTTGGAACTCCAAGGTTTAAATGTTTTGTTTCTATTTTAGAAGGTAGTAGAACATGTGCAATTTGGAAGTTAACCTGTATAAGCTCAGCTCTATTTACACATTTTAATGACTATACAAGTTGCTTTGTGAACTACAGCAAATTAAGTCTTCCTGACTAGAGACATTTTGTATCTCTGTGCAAAAAAATAATATTTAAGACCTGTAACGGGTTTTTGGGTAGACCCACCAATATCTCTGTGGTCATTTACCCCAGTTACCTCTTTGTGCTCTGCAGGCCAATCCTGAGCCTCCGCTACCTGGGAGTTGGGATACATTACTGTGGCAGTGCCTCCACCCAACGGAGCATCCGGGGTATGGATATGAGCTCCCGCTGGGAACATAGTCGAGTGATTAATAAAACTGACATAGGGCTAACTTAAAATTAACTTTGTATTGCACAGCAAAACACTATGCATAAATGCAACATAAAACATGAAATATAGTAGAATGAAATATACACAATATGAAATATACAATACAAGGTTTATCCACCCACAACAATCACTGCGGCCCACCCTAATCTTCGCCCTAGTGGCCGCTGGGTACCTTTAGTTGGTGCACATAACTCAGTTGGGGCCCATGAGTAACTTACTTCACAGTATGGGTTGAATTGTATTGGAAACTTCAGTATGTCAGTGGGACTGGAGATCAAAAAGCTTTTATTTGTGTGTGGCTGAATTCAGGGTGCCCTGTTGTGGATACAGGGGGAGAGGTTTCAGGCTTACCACTCCACCATCTGCTATCAGGGCAATTCAGCCTTTAACCTCTTCACTGCCAACTCTGCTGCAAACAGCTCTGTATCTCTGTCTGCTTGAAGATTCTGCCAGGATGCTGCAACTCTCCTCTGAGCATGGATTTCAAGCAGGCCTCTGGTCCTAGGCCTCTCTCACTCTCCTTCTCTCTCAGCAAGGGTCCTTCACTTCTGGCATCCAACTCTCAACTCCTCTCCCCAAACTCCAATGGCCCCTTTTTCACCTCATCCATGTGCTTTTCAGTTCGCCATCTCATGGTCACTCCATAAGAACTGCAGGTGAGTCAGTGACACAGCAGCAAGCACTAAAATCCCTTAAGGGGTTACAGACCATATATTGCTACAGTGCCTTTTAGATCTTTAGATCTAGACTAGGCAATGACCTATCACAGTTAATGACAGTCCTTGTGGACAATAATTGGTACCAAAATTTGCTTTGCTTTGTGCCAAATGTTCTTTTAACCCCTTACGGACAATGGGCGGTCCCTAAACCCATTGAAAACAATGCATTTTGAGCCCGTACATGATGGGCTTTGTCATTAAGGGGTTAAAATATTAACTTTTCAAATTAAAAAGCAAATGTCCGTGTAACGGAATCTCAATGCTTTTCGCCAAACTCCGTCGGCTTCTTCAGGAGAAAAGGTATTTAAAATATGAATTTACTATATAAATTCGTATTTTAAATACTTTTTCTCCTAAAGAAGCCGGCAGAGTTTGGCGAAACGCGTTGAGATTGAGATTCCGTTACACGGACATTTTTATCCACTGGACCTTTACCTTTCCATTGTGCATATGCATAACATCATTGTTATGCCAACTTGTTTGTAAGTTGATCCGCTCTTCTTATTAAATATTTGCTTGACAATTCTTCACCATTTGTGGTCTATGCAGCATTGTTTTTCAGGATGCACCAGTATGTCCATATGGTTGTGAAGGGGTTAAGGTAATGTGTCATACTTTAGACACATTACCTTAACCCCTGCACAACCATATGGACATACTGGTGCATCCTGAAAAAACAGTGCTGGGATCTCTGATTGCTCCCCGTGCTGGCTGATCTCTAAATCAAAAATAAAATGAATTAAAACAATAAACAATACAGTAATCTCAGTGATGGCCCTAAAGGAATCGCCAGCTATATTGTGCTGCACAAAATGCAAAAAAAAGCCAGAAGTATAAAAAATACTACGCCATGGGTACTATGTAAGGAATGAATGTGCCCCTATACAACATAAAAAATACGTGGGGTATTTCTATAATCAGGAGATGTTAACAAAAATAAATTTTAAAATGTTATAGCTGCAGACTGAGATAAAACCAGGTTGAGGAAATCCTATGTTGGAAATTGTGATCTCACTTTAGAAAATATTCTTATAATTACCTTCATGAATCGATGCACTAAAGGATAAGAGAATATCTTTTTATCCAAAAGTGTTCTTAATGCCATAATGCGAACATTGATCATGTTCAAAATTCAAGTTTTAGAAACAGATTTTAGTAGCAAGTCTTTTGTATGACACCATTGTCAAAATATATTCCATATTCTTGAGTAAACCTTGTAAGTTGAATGTTTTCTGACTTTTAGAAGGCTTTCTACTATTAATTAGTTGTGCTACTGAATCTTTCAGCGCCTTACAAGTTGTCTGTGTGCAAATGTGAGCAATAGCACCTGAAATTTCACTAAATTAAAATATGTCTGTTAAAGCAATTGTCATTAGGCAGTTCTCTTAAAATGTTTAACGCTAAACTGCCTATATGGGGTGCACTAAACTGTTCTATTTAATCTTCATGAAATGCGATTTTGAATTTTTACATTTATTTAATAATACTTATTGGGCTTTTATCATGCTTGAACTAGTGATTTGGTCTATATAGCAACACAAGTTTTTCAAAGTATACTTAAATCCTTTTTTTATAATATGTAGCTTTTATTATATAATGTAACTGTGTTGTTGTATCAAGTCCGTTTCCATGAAACAACAATGAAACCATACAATTTAAGAATAAGTATAACTGCTTTGCGTTATCTTTTTTAGCAACATTCCATTTTGTTCTTAAGAAACAATGCACCCAATTCACCTATTCTTCTAACAGATGTTATAGCTACCAAGAAGATGGTCCTAATTGATAGAATTTTCAAAGAAACATTTTTGAGTGGTTCAAATGTAGACTAAGATAACTTATTTTGGACCATGTAGGACTTATTGAGATCCCATGCCGGAAGTGGTGGTCTCACCGTAGGGCCTATTATCATAATCCCTTTCATGACTCAACAAACAAAGGGTGACACAATATATCTTTATCCAAAAGTCCTCCTAAGGCCATAACGTGACAACATTGTCAAAATATACGCCATAGAAAATTTGAGTGATGGAGAAGCACTCAAATAGAAGAATCATGAAAATTATATGAAAAATATCAGTAGGAGCTTGCTCACGCACATTTGAGCAATAATCACATAACCCAAAACAAATAAATATTCGCTGGAAAGTATGAATACATGAAACACTATAATGGGTAAATAGATTAATCTTGAATTTAATTATAGTAATCTCAGTTCATATTAACACGTGATGATTGAAGATCAAATCTGAAAACTAATCATTATTTGCATGATAGGGTAAATAATATTGAATTTAATTTAGTAACCTTAAATCATAATAAATTATGTCATGATTGGAGATCAAATCTCAGAACAAATCATTATTTGATAGCATCCAAGTTATTAGAGAATACTCATTTGGAGTGTAACATTATCGGCCCCGCTTACCTACCTCCAAATATAAAAAGTATGCTTTACTCAAATTAAGGTCTCATTGCACATCACAGTTTGGGGCATTCCAAATAAATAAAATGTAGCGAGCAATTTCATCTAATTGTTAAGTGATAAGTGATAAAGTTCAGACCAAAAGAGAGAAGTGTCTGCAAATAACTGGTTATAGAGCCTATAGACACAAGTGGACTAGTTCTCACACCACACCTTACTGTGGGAAACCACCGGAGGGTGGTAGGAATAGATCAGTGGCATTGTTACTTACCCGGTATACCCAGAAAAGTAGTGTCTATACAAAGCAAAAAGCACCTTCACGTGTGGATGTGAAAATGAAAGAAAATATATATTCCTACAGGTCTTGCTGCTCCCAAAACAACACTCCTCATAAGTGTTTACAAGAATCAATATATCAGATGCAGGGGCACATGGACACGTGGGAAAAAATGATAAAAAACATATATAGTGTAATAAATCCCAACAGAGGGAATAAAATGTGATATTAATTGCACTCACAAATGTGCTTGAAAAACCAGCTCGTCAAACGGTAAGATATCGGTGTCTTCTTAAAATTCTGTGGTGAGAGTCAGAAACCGCAAATAGTGCAATAAAAGTTAATAATGCTTTAATAAATAGAGGTAAAAACACTTACAAGCGGATTGGCATAACAATTTAGTTATGCATAAAGGCAGAATGCCCTCCACGATAGAAGAAAATAGGGCGGAAGTCCGTGTATGAAAAGTCCGTAGATCTGTAGTGAAGTTAATAAATATCTCAACGCGTTTCGGCGAACTCAAATGTCCGCTTCCTCAGAAGAAATGGAAAATAAGTCTGTGTCCCGTCTCGGTCTTAGCAGTTTATAAAGCTCCAAGTGCCGTCTTCTTCTGTTTACGTCATCACGGTTTGTCTTTTTTTTCCCTTTATTTCTTTATGGATCCATTCCTTGTCTCTTTGGCACGTCCGAATAAAGTTTGTTGTATCGGGTGAACGCAGGATGATAAAGGACGTGGAGCTCTTCGTTTTATAGCATCGTAAGGACTCCTGATAGCCCATATTAGTGAGCGGTAAGTATAGATAGCGGGTTGGAAACAAATATAGAGATAAAAATTGGATGAATAACATATCTGGTAGGATAATAAAATTATTTTTTATTTTTTCTCAGGAACACAACCCAGTGAATAAAGAACCCATAGGAGAAATGGATGGAAAGATAGAAGTAGAAAATAACCAGATATAAGGAATAAAACCGATGAATCCAAAAGGTCTCTCTCCATTTATGTAAACGTTCCCAGTCTCCGCAGGTCTAGGTGACCCTCATTCTTAAAGTGTCAGGCTACTGGGGCTTTTAAACCTCCTATACCACGTAGGGCTGCCCTTGTCTTGCTTTTGTGCTCACCAATATGAACTTTAAACGTGTGTTTTCACCTATGTATACCAAGCCACAAGGGCACATCACCAGGTATGTTACAAATTCAGAATTGAAGGTATATTATTCTAGGATGCTGTATTTCTTCCCTGTATAAGGATCTAAAAAGGTGTTGCACTTAAAAACACTGTTGCAGTGTGCAGAGTTCCAGAATGCGGAAGTATCCATTTTGGTCATACAGAGAATTCTCTCCTTGGTTTTTTGGGAACCTCCATCTGCCTTTACTAAAGTATCTGTTATATTCTGTCCCGTCCTCCATAAAAACAAGATTGGCACGTTAAATAGTCTGTTTTTGGGTTGGAGGTGTTAATGATATGCCAGAGTATGTTTATTATTTTCTCTTTTTCCTTTTATACTGATGTAAAACTGGATTCAAAGGGAACCCTTTTGATGTCTCTCTTAGTTCCTATACATCTTGCATCCTATCAAGGCTGTTGGAAGTGTCCAGGGGGTCTCTTTACTCTCATAAACTGAGAGTAGGGTAAGCCAGAGTGGGCGTGTAGTGTACAAGATCGGTAGGCTTGACATAGAAGTCAGTTTTAAATCTGGTTCCTACCTTCTTAACCATTACGTCCAGAGAGGAAATTTCTGTGTAGCTATTCATTGTGTATTGTATGAGTGTGTCCACAAAAATATTTGAAAATCCACTGAGGCATCCCATACAATAAAGATACCACCTATGTACCTCTGCCAAATAATGCAATGTTTGAAAAGTGACTGGGACAGTTTATATGTATTTGACCTCAGGTCTATTTTTGTAGCTATTTGCATAGGTAAGGGCAACATTAGACCCCATGGTCGTCCCTTTGATACATAGATAGAATTTATCCTGAAATAAGAAATCATTTTGTTTAACTCGTATCAGATACTCCTTTTTTCTGGAATTGTGTCATCCAGGGAACTATTACCATCCAGTGTCCACCTTACTGCATCTATTTCCACATTGTATGTAATAGAGGTGTATAAGGATTGTACATCCAATGTAACCCGGTATACTGTCTTTGAGTGAGCCAAGCTCAAGTCTATGTAATATTTACAGGAAATTTGTGGAGTGTTTGGTGTATGAGTTTTGCAATGTTTCTGTAGTATCCTATCCAAACAGACTACCCCAAGCCTGAAGTATTAAGCAATATCACAACCTCATGCTGACGAGTCCCATTAAGGACAAAACAGTTGTCCATGAGTGATAATCTGTTCAACATTCTTTTTATTAGAATTTTTAAATGACATTTTAATTGTACAGAAAAGAAAACATTGTCAGTTTAGCACATCACATTTCACACAAGTTTCAATGATGGGTGAGGTGCCAGTGCTTGGAGAGCCAGAACTTTGCTTTCAAAAAAGTTGCTTCTATGGGATTCCACTGACCTTGTACCTATTTTTACGCCAATTTTTGTGAATGCTTCCGACTACGCCAATTGTTGTGGTTGTGGCCGGATTCTAACTTTAAATTATTTAATTAAAGTAATCAGGGAACCAGCAGAATTAAAATCACACACCAGTCTTAACAGATTGCAATAACATAACAATAATACTTAGCTTCGGTAGATGGTCAGCTTATAGAGATGATGAAGAAACCCAGCAAAACAATATCAAGTGGTACTACTTTGGTCATAAAGGCTACTTGATGAAACGTGGGAAGGATTCTGGTCTATAACCCAAGGCACTTACAGACAGGTCTTTGTGAAGCCCTCTGGATCCAGGCACCGTCAAGCCCTGGATTGAAGTTCCCCTAGCACATGGTGTATGATTCTTTTTAAGGTGTTTTTTTTTTACTATAGTATTGATAGGTTTCTATGTAAATAGCAACCATATCAATTGTAAACTAGTAACAGTTTTTTGCAAATACAATATTTCGGTTGTAACCATGCAAACCAGAATCACTAACACATCCTATACCTACACACACTCACGTGAACTAACAACACCAATAACACAAGAACTGGCTGTTATCGCCTCAGGCTAGGATAGCTTGTATAGCAACTTTGTTGTTGCTTTTGTTGGGATTCTAAGATAACTACTGACCAGTAGGTCAAAAGTTCAGCCTTTATATTAAATCAATTCTGCTATCTATGACGTAAATCACAAATCATTTTCATAACACCTGTAGTTTGGGGTAGCTGTATTAGTCCAGTGTATAAGAATGCAAAAAACAGAATGTTGCAGAATCTTGTAATACCTTTTTTATTGGACTAACAGTATTTAAAATAATAGACAAGCTTTCAGGAGTCCTCCCTATCATCAAGTCAAAAGCATTTCTGACCAAGCAAGTGAAAAACACAGTTAAAAACTAACCAGTACATGTTCTGATACAGGGTTAAAACAGAGGCTTGGCTATGGATGATGCCTTGCTTTGTGTGGGATGGATGGAAGCTGGATTTGTGCAGGTAGTTGGATCGGTCTGTGGGTTTTCTGTATAGGAATATATGTAGTGTGTCCTTGTTTATTGTGACAGTTGTATCCAAGAAGTTTACACTTTCTGTGGAGAAGTCCATTTTGAGTTTGATAGATGGGTGAAATGTATTAAATGCGTTATGGAACTTTCTGGGGTTTTCTTCTCCGTCCGTCCAGACAATGAAAATATCATCAATGTAGCGATAATATTTGTAGGGTTTGTGAAGTTGTGATTCCAAGAATCGTTGTTACAGGTCAGCCATGAATAGATTGGCATATTGTGGTGCCATCCTCATCCCCATGGCAGTGCCCATGGTTTGCAGATATATATTGTTAAAACTGAAGTAGTTGTGTGTGAGGATGAATTCTATGAGTTTAGTAATGGTTTGAGGACTGTATTTCTGGTTATGAGTATGTTCTGAGAGGAACAGAGAGCAGGCCTCAATTCCATCTTCGTGTGGGATGTTGGTATATAGAAATTCCACATCCATGGTTACAAGTATGGAATTGGCAGGCAAGTTTGTAATATGACTGAGTTTGTTAAGGAAGTCAGTGGTGTCTTGTATGAAGCTCTTAGTGTTTTTAACAAAGGGTTTTAAAATATTTTCCACTAAGCCTGAAATAGGTTCGGTAAGTGTGTCCATACCTGTTATTATAGGTCTGCCAGGGTTCCCTGGTTTGTGGATTTTCGGAAGCATGTAGAATGTCCCTATGGGATTGGTGGGTTTCCAATCCTTTTTGCTGTTCCTCTGAGACAGATCTGATCAGCTTCCTCAGTTTGGTAGTGTATTCCTTGGTGGGGTCTTTGATCAGTTTCTTATAGTATGCACTGTCTGATAATTGTCTGTTTCCCTCTTCTATGTAATCTTGGGAGAACTGCTCCTCCCTTGTCTGCTGGTTTGATTGTGATGGTTTGATTATTCCTTAGATCCTTGATTGCATCTCTTTTTATTGGTGAGAGATTAGCTCTATTTTATTATGGTGCTGCTTTGTGACTAAAGATGCAGTTCTTAGCCGGAAACTTTCAATGTAACTGTCCAATTTGCTGTTGCGTCCTGGTGGTGGAGTGAACTGAGAGTTCCTTTTCTTGATATTGTAATCTGGCGTTGTGGTAGTTTTCTCTTTATCATGAAAGAACTCTTTTAATCGTAGTCTCCTAAAAAAATTCTTCCAGGTCTGAGTACAGTTCAATGTCATCTAATTTTGTACTTGGACAAAATAATAGTCCTTTAGAGAGGACAGATATCTCAGGAATGGACAGTTCGTAATCTGAAATACTTATAATTCCTGAGCTGTTTGTGTTGTAGTTCGGGTTAGTAGTGAGACCATCGCCTGTTTCAGGTGTTCTGGGTGCTTTAGTGGTGATCCTGGTCTCTCCCTCTGTTTGGCGGTTGCTGACATTTTGGGAAAGTTTCTTGCTTTTCTTCATGAAAAGCTCTCTCTTTTGTTTTGCGTTGAAATATTGCATTTCTTTTTCCACTATTTCAGTTGTGTGTAAATTCATTCCCCGTAGTTTTTAACCCCTGTTTTAACCCTGTATCAGAACATGTACTGGTTAGTTTTAAACTGTGTTTTTTACTTGCTTGGTCAGAAATGCTTTTGACTTGATAAAGGGAGGACTCCAGAAAGCTCGTCTATTATTTTAAATACTGATAGTCCAATAAAAAAGGTATTACAAGATTCTGCAACATTCTGTTTTTTGCATTCATAACACCTGACAAAGAGTTTCTTATTTAGTACTCTGGCCTCAGTTGCTGCTTTTGTGTTTCTTTTTTTTACCTCGGTTCATTCCAGTTTACCCTGCCTGCTCCTGTCCTTGACCCCGGCTTGCTCCTCAGTTATCCTGCCTGCACCAACCCTTGACCTAGGCTTCGTTTGACTTCCCTGCCAGTGTTTGTGTCGCCTACCTGGTTCATGCCCAGGCTCTGCATTGTGGATCCCCAGCTACTGATCCTGA
>VKOC01005069.1:0-34545 GCA_009364415.1 Spea multiplicata
TAATAAATTTATCAAATCCAAAAAAATTACCAAAAAGTGGCAGAGGAGCGGAAAATGCGACTGATTCCCAACGGTTTGATGTGAAGTCTTTCTCACAGGGACAACACTTTACTCATGACCACCTGAAGGACCTGACACATTTAATGGAGATGCTTTGTCTTCATCGTCTTAGTTTGGCTAACTAATTGATGTGTCTGTCTCCTCTGTTTATGGAGTTGGAAATGTTATCATGTATTTCTAGGTGAACACTATTAAATTGATGGTGCAATGACAACCAGTAGAACCTTATAAGTTGTCCTTAAGAGCTCTAGGTCTTGTGATCAGTCTGATGACACTGATGTTCCACTGTTCCATTTAAATTCCTATACTTGGTTTCTGGGTGCCTAGGCTGGAGGATCATATTCAATGTGTCAACTGACCATCTCAACATCTGATTCATTTTCATGGGTCAGACAGAAATGGCACATGTTTGAGCCTCAGAAGAGGATAAGAATTTAAGGTAACTTGTCAACAAGAGAGAAATCTGAAGCCACGTTGACAGACATATAAGTAGGGTGTGTGGGTATCCAGCTGAATTCACAACAATATGTTGTCACCAAAGCAACTGTAGGTCTTCACCACAATGGAAATGTCTGAGCTCTCATGGAGGCCATGGCAGTACTGAGTGTGTACATTGTATCTATATGTTAGACCGTGACAATGTTTCTCCCCTGGAGCAATACCTTCGTGCGTATGTGATGTCGCTGATAAATCCAACACGACCATGACATACTGGTATACATACAAGATTTTACAGCTCAGACACTTGGTGCGTCGCTTTCTGGAAAATAAACGTATCTGCCTTATTACTTCTCTGGCCAATTTCCTCCTTCGCCCATGTTAGCTTTCTTAGTTTCAGGAGTCCTGTTATATTCAGTATCCATCTCAAGCTGCTTGTTAGTCGTTTTCTTGTGTGACCCCCCCACAGCTTTTTGTAGAGTATTTAATGTTGCAATTCAATGTTTTTCAAGCTTTTTTCAGTTTGAGGCTAATTGATTCATGATGCCTCTGAAGAAAACATTGTTGGCCTCCCACTGGCTTGTGTTAGATGTGTCTGGTGTTTCATCAGTGCTCAAATAATTTTGCAGCTCCTGGCCAGTTTTGAAGGAGAGCTTTAGTGGGTTTAGATAATTCGTCAGAACTACTTCTCGGCTTTTTGGCTAAGGTCAAGTGAGTATCTGTGGGAGAGGTCCTCAGTCCTCCGTCCTCAAGGCCGAGATAGCCTGGAGCCCTGAGCTTCTTAGATCCCCCTATACTTGGTCCAGGTCGGGGCGCCAGAATGGAAGGAGGGCTTGATCCAGGACTGGAATATCCAAAAGGCAAATGAGCAGCTACCAAGGACCCACTCCCCCACATACACTAAGCCCTTTACTCATTGAGTCAGTGTCAAGAAAAAAGGAAGGCATTAAAGATAAGGAATAATGTCAATTCCCCCACAGTGAGGGAATTTAAACATGCATGGGATAGGGATACGGCTCCTGATTCTATGACGAGACCAACAACTGATTAAGGTTTCAGTCTTTACAACAGGAAAAATGGGCAGACTAGACGGGCCAAATGGAGACAATTTGAAGTTGCTAAATGGAAGGGGCACATGGCTAAAACATTTCAGCTCGACTTATGAAATTAATAAAGTTGATAAAGCTTACCCCTCTGGCACTGAATGCAATATTGAATACAAAGTCACCTCTAAAGAAGGGATGTATCACATGAAGTAAATGGGGTTACTTCACACTCATAGGGACAAAACTAATAAGAACTGCTTGGCCCATCTAGTCTCATCTTAAATCCAGGAGTCACATGCCTATCCCGCGCCTCACTGTATTAACCTCGACCACTTATGCTGGAAGGCTGTTTCACTTATTCACCACCTTCTCAGTAAAGTAAAAACCATAGATTATTTTTTTCCAAATTTTTTTTTTTGCTAAATATACTGTAATAGAGGTAGAAGGGATTCTTATATTTTATTATTAATTTGCTTTTGTTATTGGAGAGAATTGTGCAGGGATATCATGGAATTCTGTCCATCAATAAAATGCAGCTGCAATACCACTTTACGGCACAGGGGTCAGTAGAGGGCAATAAACTGCACCATTTACTGAGCTGAAGTCAATCACCTTTCATCATAACAAGAGGCAGGAGTGGCAAATTCAGAATCTGCTCCCTCTGTTTTCTGACATGTTCACAGACTGATAATTCTTCTCTATACCCCACTGTTCACTCACACAATCCTACTCACCCTATCTTACTCACCCTTTTCACATGTACATTGTTATTAACCTCCTCCATGCCAGAGATACCAACAACAAGACAAGATGCAGAAGTAATTTAACAAGCCCATGTGAATTTAACTCTTAGTGATCAGAAATGCAATAAATGTGTGCTCAGCCATACAATATCTTTCCCCTAACACAATGTTGTTATATGTACAGAGGACACTGCTAAATGTCTATATATAATTGTTAATAAAAGCACACATGTTATTTGCTTGCATTAAATAACCTAATAAAGCTCAATTGGTCATTTGTACTAAAATGCTAGTTGCTTACGTTGAATCACCCCCTACCAACCCCTATCATACACCCCACCACCACCACCACCACTCTGTGCACCAGCCAGGCTTACAGTCCTGCCTACACAGGTACCTATTGCAGCTTGGATTTTTTTTAAAGGGTCTGTGTCTAGTGGGGGGGAGTGATGGGAGTTGTGCTCTCCCAATTTCGCTTTCTAGAGAGGATTGTCCAGATGCTCTGCATGCACTTAAAAGAATGGCTGGGTTTTATTAGCATAGTTGAGTCAGTGGAAGCCCAGGAAGAGCTGCATGGTGCAGAATATAAATGCAGAGGCTGCAATGTCACTGAGAGAGTGAGCAGGGCGTGCATTCTCCCCACATCACGTTTAGCTCTCTGGAGGGGACTCAGGACTTCCATCTCATCTCTGTGCAGACACCCTATATATGCCTTTAGGATTTTTTTTTTGGCTAGGGTTGGAGGGGGGAGAGAGAGGCTATTAGAAGTGATCAGACATGACGCCATGGGAGAGAGATGCCCCACTGCTTAACAACTCTGCTTTGCTGGTATACAGATAAAAACCTCGTGTTTTTCAAAGAAAATCGTTGCATTGTTGATTGCTCATTTTTAAATAATATTTATGGTTTTTTTTTTCAGTTAGCAATTGATGCAGAGAAGGGGTGTTTGCAAGAAAAGCATTGTGACAGTCCTAAAATTGAGAGAGAGAGAGAGGAGAGAAGGAGAGAAGGAGAGACAGAGGGGAGGGCTACAGTTGTCACATTATTTTATAAGGGGGGTTCGATGAAGAAGGGCAATCAAGACCTATGAGACCCCCATACTCCCCTAAGACCATAACAAAAAAAACCCAAAAGGGAGGGTGGTCTATATTAAACCTTAAGGGGGGGGAGGATATAGGAGTCTAGAGCTATATAGATCCATATGTCCATATAGATACCTGGAGCTTGTGGTCCTGCTTCAACATCAAGGATTGCAGCTTTTTGGGGGGGAGGGAGTGGGGAGATGACCAATTCTGACCTTTGCGGAGAAGAGGGAGGCAATAGAAGAAGAGAGACTGCTTTTGGGGGGAGAATAGACACAAGCCTGACAATCTCATATAAATGCACATGAGCGCAAACACCATGATATTTATGATACTGGGGGCGTCCGTTGTTATGGTAAGAGACCATCTCACCTCCCTGGCATGTTCTGTATTATTTGTAGCAATGTCTAAGTGTGCGTGTCCTATCTGTGTGTGTGTGTCTGTGTGTGAGCGTGTGCCTGTGTGTGAGTGTGGGTCTGTGTGTGTCTGTGTGTGTGTGTGTGAGTGTGGGCTTTGTGTGTGCTTTAGTGGAAGTGGCAGCATACTGAAGATTGTCCCAGTCTTTTAGCAAGCAAACTAGAGTCAATGTTTTATTCCATCATCTAGAGCTGACCAGATGCCTTGGTTATGGGCTCTTACAGGCAATAGCTTGCTTGATGGACATGAACGCTCTTTTGGATCGTTTTCACAATTATATCTTACCGCATCTGAGAGGGGAAGACCGGGTCTGTCACTGCAACTGTGGGAGGTGAGTGCCCCGATTTTCTTTCACCCCTATTTTGTTTTTTTTTGTAATTGTGATTATACTTAGAATGTTACCGGAGATCTCGCATTCCAATAGAAGGTTCACACTTCAGCACCGTGGACAGCTCAGGCTGCAAACCTCCCTATCCCTGCAGAAGGCTTGGGCTCGGCATACAGCCTCGGCATTGTAAAAAAACCCAACAAACCTCATCTCCTAGGATTTTTACATTTGGTTTTAATGATCTGAGCCCAATTGATTGCTTTTACGTGTCGGGGTTGACTCCCAGGGACCACAGGGAAGGGGCCTGCAGGGAAACTGAAAGGGTTAATGTTGATGCGTCTTTCTCCCACTCCTTGATTAACATGTATTAACCATAGGGTCCATGGCAAACCCAAAACAATAATGGTGTAATGGATGAGAGAGCCCATAGTCACGGGGATGCATGCCCTTAACCAGCTATAGCCAGGGATAATGCCATAAGCCAAAGGAGAATGTGAGATGCCATCATATAGTAAACCATTCACTTTGAGGGCTAAATACAAACAGTGGCAGCTTTTGGGCAACAGGGCAAGTGTCATGTTTCAGGATTCAAAAGCCTTAACGCACTGATTAGGTGGGGAATGCTGGAAACCCTTCTGATTCATCTAATATACCTTCTCAAGAGAATGTAGACATCCCAGTACAATGCCCTCTCCATAAAGTTGTATTCTTTACTAGAATATAACTTCAAAAATGGAAACAAGGACTGGCACCATCCCAAGAGACCAAGAGAACCATAGACATTACAGAACTGTATAGAGAGGCAGACCTCTAATAAAAGCCAACAGTGCTAAGATGATTGCTTTGACCCATCAAATGAGGCTACGTAGGGCTCTCCCGTGGTGAACATTACATTATTCTAGAATGCAGAATAAAATAGATGTTATTTGTATTCTCTATTCTGTGGACATGTTTAATGTGAAGTACAAACAGTACTTGTATTTGTCCAACATTTTGTACGTTGCTATGGCTTCTGGATTTCTGAAAACAATTAATTCCCATTTTCTAATGTGAGAGATATAGGTCAGATCTTTCTTGAGTGGAGAATATCAGGGTCATATCAGAACTCCAGAATTATATTAGGAAGTAGTTTATTGGTAGAAGGAGAGATATTTACATTACGTTTTAACTGTAATAATGGAGTTTAGGGAAGAACTACAGTTACCGGGTTTAATGAAGTCATCGGCACTATACAGTCTACACGTTACATTTTACTTAAGGAGCAGTGAAAATCAGCAGGAACGTTAAAATTTACAATATATGAATTTACCAATAACACATCATATGAGCTATGGGTACTAAAAGACAAGAGGGACCTGTACTTGTGAGCTTACAGTCGGCGGTGAAAGGGAATGAGTCAGAAGGTGAGGGGTAATTTAGAAGCTGGGCACTATACATTGAATAACAATAAAGACATTTTGTAGAATAAGTAAGAAGAGTAATTTTAGTGCAAAATGTAAAGATAAAAGATATAGCCACCAGTGTAAACAGTTTTTTGGTTGTTATCTATATATCTATATTTATTCAGTATATTCAGCTCGCATACACGTTATGTTTTAAATTTAGTCCAGATATTTCTTGTTTATACCATCATGCAATTTGATATTTTTAGCCTCAGACCCAAATCATTCCTTGGTCTTGTATTAGATTCAGGAGCCATATGTCTATCCCATTTACATTTAAGCTTGCTAGTATTAGCCACTAGCACTTCTGCTGGGAGGTTGTTCCACTTATCTACCACCCTCTCAGTAATGTAAAATGTCCTTACATTACATATAAGGCTCGGACCCTCTAGCTTTAGAATATGACCTCTTGTGTTAATTACTAGTGAAGATTTTTCTAATGAACTTGTGGTTTCCCCCCTTGTTGGTGTTTTCGTAAAGTGTTCCTTCATACAAATCGTGTTCCTGCATTGCGAGGGTTTTAGTTAGAAGTCCATGAATTGAGATAATCAGACGCTTAAATCCCCGGAAACGACAGAGTGCAGCTCAGGTGCATTTGGACTGAACCCAGCAGCGAGTCAATCCTGATGACTCCAGCTGACTTCTGTCCGGAGTCAGTAGCTCAACCCAGAACTTGATGCAGCTGATTTAGGGCAACTCTTATCAGCGGTTATCCCAGATGCTGCAGAGTCCTCCGAGATAACACTTGGTTTCAGTTTAAAAAATAGACAATAAAACATAGAATTTGACAGCACATAAGAACCATTCTTCCCGTCTAGTCTGCCCCTGATGTAAAGACTGAGACCTTAATCAGTCCTTGGTTTGGTCTTAGAGTCAGAAGACATATCTGTATTCCATGCATCCCCTCACTGTATTAGGCTCAACCACATATGCTGGAGGGCTGCTCCACCTATCTACCACCTCTCACTTCATAAATATACCCTACAATTACTACTCCAAGACTTACATGGAATTACGTTTGCTTTTTAAAGGCGTATGTTTTGGGTGGTAAAGCCAATGAACAAATAATTAATCAAGCTCTCTAGTATGATAAGCAAAATAACTTCCACAGATCTGTCATTTTATTCTGTCCCTTAAAAACACAACCCCTTCAGTTTTGTCACATGACAATTAAGTGTCCCACGCAAAAAATGATGTATGGAATCCAATTTACCATTATGATTAAATACTTATTTCTTGGACGGGTGTAAGTATTCAACAGCAATAGGAATGTCCCCAAAATGTGAAAATGGCCATTTATCAGACTTATCAGATTTATCAGATTTGTGCAAATGGACAACATTTGTTTTTGGACAACAAATTTCATTGCCCTTTGGGTTCAAAACAAATTCGTTGTTACTCACCTTCATTCACCCCCCCCACACACACACACTATCTCACACCCTCATTCATATTCTCTCACACTGTTATTCACTCACTCTCACAATGTCTCCCTATCTTATCTGCCAACTATTTCCATGTCCCTGTCTCCTTTCCAGCAGCTCTGCTTCTTCTCTTGTCTATTCTCGTTTTTCTGTCTTCTTTCTTCCCCTGCTTCTCCTCGTGTCTTCTTTCTTCGTCCACTTTTCCGTAAACCAGCCCTCCTGGAGCACTCCCGCAAAAGTCCTTCTGATTGGAGCAACGAGGGAGAGGTACGATTAAATACGATTAAAATTCGTACAAATCGGAATGAACACGTCTACCTTTTTTTGGAAGGGTTACCAGTTCTGATGTGTTCATTTCAGAGCATGCGGTAGTAAAGCCAGCTAACTATGGTACCGGGGTGGGCAATAGCTCCTTTCTAGAGCCCTGCAGTCAAATCCGATGGTGATCTCTTTTGTCTTTAAATATTTAAATTTATTTGATAAATATATTTAATCTATTGATACATTTTATTATAGTATTTGATTGGATGGGATATGAGTCATACCTCAGTTTATACATAATTTTCAGACAAAATTGTCTCAAAAGCCTCTTTATGTGCAGCCAGACTGGTTCTTTATATACCACGTAATGTATGGCAGATGGAATTATACTGTTTTAATGGCAGTTATGGTGTTTTATTGTTTGATTATCCTTTTCCCTATAACATTTGGGATCGCTATATAAATAGGCTTTTGAACTTGCAAGTGCAATTAGAAGTCAACACGGAATAGATTGCGACTTTTTCAGAACCGCCATGAAACCCCATGTAAAACCAGGTAATCTGTCATCTGTAATCGCCAGGTCCTTGAAAGACGCATAGTGAATATAACATCAGAGGAGTTAGATGATGAGTAAAGATAGTAACGATGTTGGCTTTCCATCAACTGAATCTGGATCACACCAACATCTGCCGGGGAAGAAAAACTCGTTTTTCTAATGGCGTTATAATGTAGGACACTTAAAAATAACCACTTTACAATAAGAAAAGCCTGGAACTCGCAGCACAGCGATCTATAGAAGACGAGGAGATAATTGCTGGCTTCAAACATCTGTTACAAGGCAATAGTAATAGAGACGTTTATGAAAAGCACTCACCCATTCACCTTTATCCAAAGCTGACTCATAATTATTTTCTAATCCCAAACCTTTCTGTCGGCCATTCACGCAAGCTGAAAGGTCCCTTTAAATGGATGTGGGGGTACCCCTTACAAAGGCATTGGTCCCACCCCGCAATAATTGCCACGCAGGAGATGTGATTGGCCGAAGAGAGCGTTCCGAGGGGGGCTAATGAAACATCAGGTGCGCAGGTACAGAAAGTGCTCCCATTCATTATAATAGGAGTGCATTCCTGCTTCTGATTGGCTGTTTGATGCTGATTATGCCCGGCCGCACGCTACACCAGCATAAAATATCCAGTTGTCGGCCGCACTGACATCATCGGGTGGCCACTGGCCTTAAAGTGCCAGGGCCGCCTTGTCTTTGCCAGTCTGACCCTGTCCGTAAGGTAAGTATTTTTTTAAAAAAAATGTTTCTAAAACATACATATTGAAGTACTCACAAAGTACGTTAGTACGCATTGATTTTGGTGAGGCTGTCTGGGACATTAAACTGCCCCTTTAAAGATTTAGATTGGAACTCATTAAATCTCTATATTTATTGTTAATAATCATCGATTTGACGTGTGTCTTAACTTTAAATTATGAGATCAGCTTGCTTTGGGCTTTATATATTTAAATTAGTTTAAATATTGCAGACCTTTCCAGTTTAGGAACAAAAAAGGCAATTTACATATAAGAGCATTTTAAATTAATAAGATAAGCTTACAATTTGTTTTTTTAGCAGTATTTTGAAATAAGGAAATGGTTACAACAGGCGGGGGTCTGGTAAAAAAAAACTAGAAACCTTTTGGCTCAGAGACTGCGTGTAATTTGTTAACATTCAGCTTCCGTATGAAGTTGTGACAAAATTCTGTATATAAAGTCTTTTTTTTGTTCCGTGCCTATTCCGGAGACCACCTTGCTTGCACACAGGTGGGAGTGCTCACTGGCAAAGCACTTTGTATTATACCATGAACTCTCTTATTGTTTTGATCTGGTGAATGATTTTTAGCTTCACTTTAATAATTTCTGAAAAAAATGGCTGCCTTTATACATATTTCTGGGGCCCGAAATGTGGTGCGATCTGAATTTATGGATAGGACACCATATTTAATCTGGGAGGAATCCTTGGAGATCTCTTCTACTCATGGATGGGTAAACAAATATCATATTGAACCCAGACAAGCCAGACATCACTCACCGGACCCTTTGGATGCCCAGTTCCTTGTGGCATTGGCTATTTTTGCCCCTATCCCCTGACAAACTTGTCCGAGTTTAAGGCACACTGGCTTGCCCAGCTCTACTTAACCTACTTTCATAAAGCACTGGTAAGTAATGGGTGTAAAACCAGTGAATGCTGTCCAGTCCATATAATCATGTAGTGTGCTTGGTGGAGTAATGTAACGATCTCTGCCCAGCAAGCCCAGACTGGCGCACATCAGGCAAATGCTCTTACTACACTCCAGTGGTAGATTGGCATACCTGGGAACTTCTGAGCTCCTTCTACCCGGAGCCTTCACATGCGGGCAGGCCTGCCCACTGATGTCGGGGGCGTTCTCGATGATGTCAGGGGCGTTCCTGCTGATGTCAGTGGGGCGAAACACCCCCATTTAAAGGGGAAATGGGTGGGGAATGGGGCGTGTCAAGAACCTGCTCCCGTGACCCGGAGTAGTAGGATGTTGACCCGGAGACCCAGAGAACCAGAGAATGGTTCCCAGGTATGTAGGTCGGATACTGCAGTGGGCGGCCGGCGACTAGATAGCTGCGTTCAATGAAAAGTATCTCTCTAATCGTAAAATATCGGACTAGGGTTGTCACGCTATGAGCCGCCTCCCGTTCTGTACTCACTCATGCTATCACACTTGTTTCAGTTTCGTTTTGGTACGGAGTGTAAGGAAAACTATTGTCATAGTTTATAACAAACAAATAGTCCCAGACAGGCCCGCAGGTTAAGGGATTAAATGCTTTCTGCCATTGGAAAATTGCCCCAGTCTCGGTGGCCCCCTGTCCATCTGCCCTGTTTGCCCTGGGCCAGTCCAGTCATATTTTTATATTGATCCAAAAGACCTCTGCTGCCTTACACTGAGAAAACAAGATACAGGTCCTCGTCTTTGGTAAAATGGACAGCCGCCATCTTGAATTTGAAGAATTTATGCACAAATCTACATTAGGCTAGACAATTGAGAAGTAGGCCGGGGTTACATGTGACAATGTAGTGCTTATAGAGAGGTTAACCTATTTGTTACCTTTGAAAAATAAACAATTTCACGTAGTTTCCAGTGTTTATAAGATCAAAATATTTTACAATATTAAAAAAGAGGTAAAGTTACATAAACCTCCGGTACCTCAGAAGTCTCTGCTTCAGACTGGGCTTGCGAAATGAAATATTATTTACCCCCATCTGTTTATTCTGGTGTGTTAATAGAGTTCCCAAAAGTACAGCTGATCTATTGATAAATGTCAAGCTTTCTGACATTTAGATAACCTCTAAAAGTTACAGGAGATGATACAGTAGAGCCTTGCCTGTTATTTCATGTACAATTCGTTCTGGCGCAAACTTGGTCTTATCACCATAGCAACCAGTAGAATGGTCTGAAGAGCCATGAACATTCCACTGGTTATGGTGTTAAGAAGACTTGAAGCATTGCCCCATAATCGTTAATTTATACATTGCCCCCTGAGAGGTGTTATGGGTGATTTATGAATTGGCTCAGGAGAGCTATTTGATTGTGGCCAGTTATTCTTGGCATCTGTCTACGAGGAATTATTGTTCCATGGGGCCACATAATAACAAGGGGCCGACATAATTATATTAATTTAATGGCACACGCTGAAATAACGGCCTTAAGCTGTGATACTTCCTGGATGTTCTGCTGGGGAACACATCTCGTACCAACTAACGCTGGGGCCACCACCTCTGAGATTTACCCCACAAAGACTTCTGTAGCAAAAAAAAGGGTTAATAAAGGATGGTGAGCCAATTGGATGTTTATTCTGCACACTGGTACCCACATTTATACACTAGCCTCTGATAGGATGAACTACATGCTTTTTGATTGGCTGGCCTTTTAGATGCTGCTCTTGCATGAGTCAGCTTTTCAATTCCATTTAAATTAAGACCTGGTTTCTGGGTTGACCAGTCCTCCATTTTTAATGAGGGGTCTTTATAAACAACACATACAGCAGGGCGGCAATGTGATCAGCCTAGACATGCATTTCTTTCTGATGTGTAATATGTTTCCATTTCTGTTTTTTATTACATCACATTTTATGACATCACATTCTAATTACATAGACATTAATATATAGCTGGTCCCCCTTTGCAGCTATAACAGCTTCCACTCTTCCGGGGAGGCTTTCCACTGGATTTTTTTGTGTTTCTCAGTCCCAGACTCTCAGCCAGAATGGCCGCAGTTAAAATTAACTAATTTTAGTTAATTTACAGATTCAGATTGCCCCTAATCTACAGAATGTGTACGTCACAGGGCCAATCTTCGATCGTAGATTTTGGTGGTGGCACCAGGCATGGGACCTTGGTTTGAGAGCAACACTAAAACTTGGGAGCACAGTTGAGGTCTCCAGGTATACTAACAGGGACTCGGGTTCAGCAAACAATCGAGGCCTCAGCTTTATCATTACCTTTGTTTTTACCCCGTGAGTGTCCGTGTCACTTTGACTGACATACCTGCAGCGAAACTGAAGACCAGTTCTATCAGCAAACCTCAGAATTGTACGTTATTGGCAAATGTGACAGCCCTAAACTGATTGAGGACAGCAGTGGGCAGCCTATCTTCTCTTTTACATACAGTATTTGTTAATATGTCATTTTGATTGATTTGCCTATTTTGAAGGAGGGCTGCGCTGTACATAAAACCATAGCAACTCTTTCATACACTATTGTATAAAAATACAATATAAATACAAATTTAAAGTAACCCATTCCAATGGAATAAACATAGCTTTCCATTTAAAATCGGGGGGGAGTGGGGGATAGTGAGGATTTTGCGAATTTACTGAAATGTTATCACTGTTCCCAGGGCCGCATTAAGAGCATCATGGGCCTGGTGCTGAGGATTTTGGTGGGGATTTTATGGAAATAAATAAAATAGGCAGAACAGACACAATTTTAACTCCTCTGCTCCTCAAGGGGCAGCTGCCCCTTTTGCCCTGCGCTAAATATTTGGATATATTTGGCTACCAGCCCCATGTATTGCATCACGTGGTCGAGCTCTTGTGCCCACAAGTCACACTATCTGAGCCACACTATTTACCATCCAAATAGCTATAAATCATTATTTTTAAAACTCTATTAAATTGTTTCTTTACAATAACAGGATAACAGAATCTTAACTCCTCTGCATCCATGTGTGCTGGATAAAGATGACATCAGAGCTCGGCGGATGCATGAGATATTATTTAATGTCATGGGATTGGGAGCTCTGCCACACCGACACCCACCAGGACAGGCTCTGCCACACCGACACCCAAACACACACACATCAGGACAGGCTCTGCCACACTGACACCCAAATACACACGCACACTAGGACAGGCTCTGCTACACCTCGTCACGGGGAACTCTTCTTCAAAGCGGCAGCCCAGCCACGAAGCTCAAAGCAGCAAACATTGGCCACACATAGGCCCAGTCAGTCTGGCCCTGACTGGGCCTATTTTCAGGTAGGGGCCTGGAGCTGCAGCTCCATCAGCCCCTACGTTACTCCGGCCCTGACTGTTCCAGAAAACAGGGTTAGGGTCTAAACTCACATTATCATCCTACGTTAGAGGAATGACCTGAATGGACCAGAACAATGTACTTTACCTAATTAGTAACTACCTTTCTCATCCTGGTAAAGACAAATGTTATTGATGTCCCATTGCCTGATTGAATTGAGTTCTATTTTTGGACTATCCATACTATGTTCCTTTGCAATCTAATTAGTTGAAGAACATAATAAAATGTATATTTACCAAACATCAAATAATATTCTGCAATCGAATGGCATAAAGATACAACCATGGCCATTTTTTTATTATTTTTACTAAAATTTCAGACGGTTCTTTTTCTATATGTTTCTATGATAAACAATGCTCTGCATACCTTGGTTCTTTCACACTTCATTTACATGATACCAGCACAGCTATGATAAGGATAGCATACCTCCTAACATTGCAAATGGCCAGAAGGAGGGTTGGAAGTGTGGCCGAGGTCTTGCAAAGAGTTTGTATGATGTATAACAAACAGGACTAGTGTATTATATTTTTTTTTTAATTATTATTAATTATTTTTTTTATACACATTATTGTGAATTTTAGGACTGTAGAACCCTCATACCCTGCATTTTGACCTCCAAGAAAAGAGAAAGGATATGGGGTCGGGTACCGGGTTCATTACCAAAACTGCTGAATAGGGTGAATAAGTGCATATTCTCCTGCGTATTGTTTCTATCTAAGGAGAGATAATGTGATGAAAGTCTGTCTTAGACAGTTGTATTATAATACATGTTATGTAATTAGCTTTGTGATCACGTAAAAGCTCTTCATTAGTCTTAGTGCCTATTTATACTCACAGAACTCCCTGGCTACTTATATTTCCTTTCTATCTATACTTCTCTGATTTACATATAATAACCATAATGTACCAGAGTTTGGTTGTGTGATGTTGAGTTTTTTGATTGCTGTTTAATCGTCAGCATTATTTTATAAAGCATGAAGTAAAGATGTAAGGAGAAGTGCCCCTGAGCTCTAGCTTAACTCTAAGATATCTAATATAAATTTTAAAAAATTAAAAAAAAAATGTAATGCTTTAAATAATTTAATAATAAAAGAACAAACACTGCTGCATCCACCGAGGTCCACTGTTGAGGTTCTGCAAAAGAATAATTGACGCCTTCCCCGGCTCTTTGGTAACTATTAATACACCAATGCAATGTTTGGTGTTGTGGTGTTATTATTAATACCTTTATGTTCCCTTGCTGTTAAATAGGGGAACTATGAAATATTGATCAGTTATTTACGTTATATTTAAGCGGTGTGAGCACATGTATGTAGCAGGAACTTCATTTTAATCTAAGGGGTTTTATCCATCAACTGCCCATTTCAAGATCTATTAGGGTTTAGCGCCATAACATTTGATTCTATAAATGGCATTATGGCACCCAAAGAGTTAAGCAGCTAAGTAATATTTCATATTAATATTAAACGTAGTGCATGTCGGAATAAAGACAGCGGTTTCGACCACACACACACACACACATGACATTGGTCTCCGGGGACCGAACAAATTAAAAGCAAGTATTAACCTCATAGTATTTAAATAACAGATCAATAGTTTGTCTACGTGTTGCGTGTGTTTGAGTATTTTTAGAACTTCGTCAGCGGCTTTGCTTGGACTCGATGTAGCTCATTGAATTTTTCCCAAGCACACAGAGACCACTTACATATTTATAGTAAAAATAGAAAAAACCATATATGTTCACGTTTAGTCAGAGGGGCTTGGTTTCCGAAATGGTTCTTGGATGTTGTTCTTGGACGTATAAAAACATGACCTGAGCAACATAAGCGCAAGTAGAATGCATGTAACAATGTCCTGCAAAATTATTAGAAATATGTTGCTTCTTCATTAAGAAAAAATATTGGTCAAAGAAAAGAGTTTTTAGTCGAGGCTGATACCTCTTTTTTGGGGGGTCGACATGGGAAAAGGTATCACGTTATCTTCTGGGACCTCATCAAAAGAAATGATCTCTTAGGTTTCATAGCCTTTTGTGACATCCAAGGATGAACATGCAGAAGGTATTAGGAGATTCATGTTTGTTATTGTGTCATAGAGAAAAGTAGAGACCGATTAGAACATTTTTTGGAGGTAACAATTGATTTATTAATTAATACTTTATTCTTCCATTGTATCCAGTTTGATAATTGGATGATTGACATTCGTTCTTGCTGTTTCTGCTCGACCCCCTGTAGCTCCATCTCCACCCTCTACATTCCATGAAGAAAAGGGGCCAATGATTTACTGCAATGTCAGAGTCATTCTTCCTCCTTCCCTATCTGTCTTCTGGCTCTAATGTCATCAATCATCCTCTTCTCTCGTACACTTTTCACAATATTGATCTCAAACACAGACCTCTAATAGATCTAACTACTGTCACTATCTCTTGAGTTCTTTGGCTTTCCAGTCCCACTTTTTGAGTATCTTCAATGTTCGGTTCTTTGTGCCAACCTTTGCCTGGTTGTGTTTGTGAATAAGATTAAGGCCTCCTGATACAGCCATTGGACTTCCTGTATTAGCTCTAGATTTGGTGATGCCAACGTCGCATCACCAATGTTATCTGAACCATGATGGGACTAAATTTATCATTAAACTATTCATGATATAGCTACTCAGGACTTTTCATGTGAAGCTAAGAAGACCAATGTGAGAACATTTTTTGAACCATGATAGCAACCACAGCTGGAGTTATGACCCGTGAATTTCTGATCAAGCTGGTAGAATTTAACCTATCTGTCCGGACACAAAGTATCCCTCTGTCTACATAAAACAAAAAATGTGGAATCCACAAAGTGAAACCATCATAGGGTGGCTGTTGTGGGCAGTGAGGCTGATTTATCGCCTGCATTTAATGTCTTCAGTGATATACAGTATTTACATTTACACTTCAATGCACCATCTACTGCGCTTGTGTTATTTGCAGAATTAGAAGTTGATGCAAAAAAAGGGTTTTCATTGATAAATAAGTGACGCAACTTCCCAGTTTCATTTCCCTACAGTTGTCTCACTGGATCCTGTTTCATTTGATAATCATTTTTTTTTCACCCGTAGTGACTTATATTTTATCAGAGGCTTTCTTTTATTTCTGGCACGTAGATTTCCATTCATTACAATTTTTTTTTAATGAGATTGTTTTCACAGCCCAATCAACTTAACGAGTGGGATTCCAGAATGAAATGCTATTAATTGGTTTGTGGTCGTAGAACCTGGTGAAATAGTTTGCAGTAGGGGAATTTAACTAAGAAGACTATGTTATGGAGTAAGGAGACGTAAGAGAAAAATAATCAATTTTTTGTTTTACTGATCACTCCCATTTCCTTGTATATTTCATAACTTAACCATATTTGTTGGTTGCAGACTGGGGTAGACTTTCCAACATCTAGGAGACCATGTACGTGTGTTGTTGAATCAAGATTAAAAAGGTTAGAAAGTCAACACCAGTTGGAACATCTGGAATTTTAATATTTTTTTTACCTTTCCGTTTTCCAATTTATCTAAAATTGTGTTTAGTGAGCACTCGGAAACATTCACTCATCTGGCTAAAATGCAACTTATACTGTGAAAATTGGCACAAAGAAGTCATTTTCCTGATTTAACGCCAAAATCTGCTTCTGGGGGAAGTTGATCTTTTTTGAGAGACATTTAGAGAGGTGTACAGAATTATGTTTAGCGGCTTGGATGCTGCTTTGCTGATTCAAAACTACAGTTTACAAAATTAATTGATTTCAGAAAATATAAATATGTTGAGTAATGTAGTCGGTGTTTGAAAACGATATCAAAAGCAATGAATTCAGCTTTAGAATCTATAATTCGATCTACACAATTGTATTCCAGTTTAGGGACTATTTTTTAGAATTCATCAGTCTATTGCGGTCAGGTATTGCAGAATATTTTAAAAGAGTCATCAGAGTAAGTTTTTGGTAGGAAGGGTGTCCTTAGAGATAGCAAATATTCCTTAAAGTATGATGGTTGGGGTTAGACCCTAATGTTCTTCTGTAAAATTTGTCATATGAGCTAGGTACGAACTTCAGCCCAGACTTGACAGATCATTTTGACACGGACACCACGCATGTTTCTAAGCATGTTTCTAAGAAGCAGCTAAGCATCCGTTATGGGAGCAAAACATGTGTTTCATCTTCGTGGACAGGACCTTGTATGTGTTTAGACTTCTTATTTTATGAGACATCCTTTACTGCTTATCAGGAGAGGTTAGAGAGGAGGACACCTATTTGGGTGACCATCTACTTGTACCTCTATAGGTTTATTATGAATTTGAGATACTAGGTTTCAACAGGGGTCAGAGGTGAGTATTAAAATATTGCTTTTTTTAAAGGATTGTGGATAACACAACATATAATTAAAAATATCGATAAAAACTGCAGACACATTTAAAAAAAAACAAAAAAACATTTTTTGTGAAAATATCAATAGGTGAGGATTTTGTCATTTTTTTTACCGATATTTACCATTATCTGTTAACTCCGACATGGGTTGAGCAAAGCCTTTCAGAGCACATTCGCTAGGTTTCCAACCCCTCAGGCTCTGAAAGTGTTAACACAATTTCCATCTATTTAATGCTGTTAAGCACAGGACCTGTTCTATTGCTGAAGGTGAAATCTCCTTTCTTCGAGTATCAAGGAGATGACCTTGGCTCTTTCTGCAATCCCATTGATGAACGTGTCTCCGGAGGCGGTATTCTATTGACCTTGTATATATTTATATGCCCTTGAATTGGTCGTCATTCAAAAATCAACATACATGATTTTGCCTTACTTGCCAAATAATAACAATTTCCCATTAATTTTGTTTTTTGACGCCCATCCGAATTTCAATCAGTTTCAAAAACCTCAGCTCTTCAGTTCACGCGTTGGTGCAGTTTTTATTTTTTTTTGTGAAATATTTATAAAGATGCAGGTTTACACTCTTTGATTGTAAGGCTATGAGTCATATCTATTCATAAAGATCAACCTAAGGACAAAGTAAGAATTTTTAAATAATCAGCGGGAACAGTCATTTGGTTACCATGGTAATTACTCAATATTTACTACTCTAGTCCAAAGATCTCCCAATATAAGATTGTATAAGGTTGCACAGTTTCATGCACAGTATATATATATCCTTGCCCCTTATGGAAGTGAGGAAAGGGGGCACAGTCATATCCGAGAGGGTGCTAGCTGTGCATGTGAATGGGGCTGGCCCCCTGTAAATGCAGTCATGCGGGTATTTATTGCGTGCAACTGGGGCAGCAGTGGCAAAAGAAAATACCATTCACCCCACCCAAAGATCAAAGGATCAATACTGACTCCTGGTCAAACTGAGCCAGACTCGAAGAGTTACCGGGCGTGCTGATCAACACTGAAATATCTATTTTACAACCCAAAAATTTCTAATCGGTTCTGTCCACAATGCCTACTTTCTCTAAATCAGTTATCCACTCTAAGGCCAGTAGTTTCCCCGAGCCTGCAAAATTTAATTTATCAAAATATTCAGCAAAGTCTGAAATTCACTCCGACCCCCTTTGCTGATTCTTGAGGCATTTATGGATCAAGACATTTGGTTGTTTTGAAGAGATGTGGATGTCACAGAGTCCTACAAACTCTGTTTAACCTTCATAATGTTTAAGTTCATAAAACCTCCATTCAAGCTCTCCGCCATGAATGGTAATATTGGATAATGCAGACAGGTTTGTAAAATGTTTCTTGAAAGACACAACCTGGCCTCTAACATGAACGAGACGAAATTAATCTGAACATCCTCGGCCTCTAGGAAAGAATCGGAGGATGCTATAGTTTGCCTGTAATGTGATGTTTCATTATTTTTCTGTCGCTTTATGATGGAACAAATCTTTTGTAATGGGGTGTTTTGTTATGCGGTATGGAAACTCTCAGGGACAGAACGAGGGTTTTGTGAAGCCCACTGTAGGCTTTCTCAGAGGGTCAAATCCCCTATTGCCCCCCTGGATCCGCCTAAGCTAGAGGCAGCTCAGCCAGGCACTGTCACCATCTGTTCCTGTAGACCATCATGGAATGGTGGATGGCTCAAGGTGATACTGGACTCATTCCCAATTGACATCAGTCTCCTTCTGAGGCTTCCACTCCTGGATGCTCTCAACTGACTCTGGAACCTTTACAGCATTGAACATCAACTTGGATAAAAAACCCTGTGATCTCTCTACTCCCTTTGCTGACATGCCAGGTAGCTAAAGGTTAATCTTTTATCCAAAAACGTATGACTTCCAGATCTTAGCTCCATTGTTACAATTACACTTATTGCTATTTATTTACTTCATTAGCCAACCTTAAACTTAATATTCACGCCTCCTGCGAATCTCGCAAGCCTAGCTTGTCGGTGTTGATCAATGTACATGTGCGCTTGTGGTATCCGGAACGTGGAAGCGTTCCTTCTTCTGGAACACCTGCTGATGACTCAGATTTTAAATTAGTGTGGAAGTCCAATTTCTTTTGTGTCAGGAAAGGCTGGATTTTCTTGAAATCAAATAAGACAGTTTCAAGGGGAATTCTGGGAGAATAAAGGACAGGAAAAAAGGGACAAGGAAATGTTATAATTAATATAGTGAGGAAATTTAAACATGCATGGGATATGGCTCCTGAGACTAGATGGCCGAATGGTATCTTTACATGCCGGACATCAATAAAAATCAAAAGGAAAAAACACAGTCGAGGTACAAAAAAGTATAAGAGACCTCACAAGGTTCCTAAATGGTCAAATAAGTATAGGCCAAATTAATCCCATACACACTCAAGATTAAATAAAAAAAATCTAATATATAGTTCGCCAATGTTTTGGCCACACAGGACTGGAGTTGACCTTTTATAAAAGGCTTTAAAAATCCCCTGAAGATTCTATTTTTCTGTTGGGGGAAGCGTGGTAGCCCTTGCCGGTTGCCCCCTCCCTCAGACCACGTTTCTAGTGGTGTTTCCTTCTGTAGACTTATACAAAAGGCCCTTAGGCCCGGGGAGGAATGGTGGGGGTTGTATATACTTTTGGGGCATATGGCCCCAAGATGATGAAGATCGGGGGATCCGGTTACAGGCATGTTTGGCGTCACTTTTTTTAAAATTTTCACAGCAAAGCGGGGCTCAAAAAAATTCCACACCAGACTAGTTGAGTTTGATGGTTTCACAATAATATTTATCTCATTACTCTTGGACCGCTTACATGTTCAGTGTAGGCTTCTGGTGTTGATAGAGTCTGCCCCCCACTGCTTCACCACTTGAAAGCTTTGCAATGTGGCGAAGAGGTTTATGGCAGAAGACCTTATTTGAGTAGATTCCTAGGGACATCTTGACTATGGCCTATTTTGTGGTATGTGCCCCCCTTCCACAAGCTTATGGGGTCAGGGATAACAAGGCCAGTGAAGCATTTTCCTTCCACCAAAAGAGATCTCTGTTTTCTGGCTCCCTCCTTTGACTCTACAGTATCAGTTTACGCAATTACCCAGATATTAGATTGTGCTATAACCCACGCTGTATTTTTTAGAAGCAGAAAGCACAGGGTCACCAGGATATGGTCCTTAGGAACCCCATCATGGTCACAGCTGGATCTCCTCCGTATTGTTAGTGCCGTGATGATAGACCCAGTGGTCTCTGCCGCAGTAGGAGATACAGCTCCTGAAGGGGGGGACTCTGTCCCCTGTTTCTGTGCATTGCAGACAGGCTCCTTCTGTATTCTATCATCCTCCTCATTGCATTCATCTCATCCGTCTCATGTTAAATAGCTGGTACTGCAGGTGTGCCAGATTAAATTATCTCTAAATCTGTGTCTGCTTGAAAATGCTCTTTATTTATAGAAAATATTTGTGTGTTTCTGATATGTGTTTATGCGAAGGCTTGAGCTTCATCCATATTCAGGCAGGTGTCATCACAGCCTACGCCATAGGAATCCTGCCGCGTAGAGGTATCACGTGCTCCGCATCACCCCGTCTACCTGTGCATTCTGCTGCATTGTGTCTGCGGTGCTGCAGTCATGGATACAGCACTTTATGCCATTAATCCCCTGGTGAGCAAATACAGAGATACAAAAAACAGCCCTGGATTCACAGGAAGCAGACGGTCTGCTGTAACACATGCACACCGGTCCATTTACATTAATAGTGGATCATTTAATTGTATCCCTTTGGGCATTACAGGAACATTCTAATCTGATGGGACTGTCACAATCTGGAATCTATGGAGAAAATAGATAAAACGTGTATTATGTGCACAAATGCTTGAAATGTTTAGTGCAGGGTAATATGGCGCATGCATAGAGCTGGTGGACACTGATCCATAACAAAAGTCACATAGTGTGTCAGGTGGCTAAGAGATCTACTATCACTCCTAAGGGCCAATAAGATCAGCTACTAATAGATTTTGAGACCATTATTTTTCCATTGATTTGTCAAATTATCTAGTAGACTTATACAAATATACCAAAATGGACACATTTTTAGTTTTTGGTCCATTCCTTTATGGACAATTAATTCAGTTTCCTTCCCTTTCAGTTCAAACAAAATTTAGAGGTCTTTTTTCAATTCAGAAACAAAATTCATTGTCATTCACACCCTCACACAGAGTGTGTCTTTCACTCTCCCTCATGCTCTCTTTCAATGTCTCCACCAACCACTTCCATGTCCCTGTCTCCTTTTCTGCAGCTCAGCTTCTTGTCTTGCCTCTAGTTGCTTTCTTCTTTCCTCTGCACACACCCTCTCGCCCGATTGGAGGAACAAGGGAGAGGCTGTCCCCATGTGTGCTGTGGCTCCACCCATTTCCAAGTTTACTCCAAGATGCCAGAATAATGATGGCGGATCTGCGGAGAAAGAGGAACCTTCTCTTCCTCTGCGGATCTGTCTGCTTTATTTTGGCCTCATGTACCTGTAAACGTATCTACATGTTTAGCCTGTAAGGAGTAGTTACCCATCTCCATGCTGCTATGTATTTACATTAACGTTTACTTGTCCGGACTTTTTGATGTATTCAATATCTTGTCGGGGGGGGGATGACAAAAATCTAAATGTTCTATCTCTGTTTATCACAAAACAACCATGTCAGCTGTAGACCAGATATGGTTTTACTGCATCCCTTTAGCATACATTTACCACGAACATCTCAAGAACTGAAATCTATGCCCCCTGCGTTAAATGAGAAAGATTTCAAGAACCAAACAACAACTGCACTTAACTGAATGCGATAAAATGCAAAATGGACTCCGAAATACTAACGACATAAAAATACGGCGGAGAACTTCCTGCACATGATGCAAGGACGACTTATCCTTGTATGCTTACAGTTTATGTTTTCCGCTATAGGTAACAGTTTTACAAAAATATTCCAGCCGGAGTAGTTACCTGATAATAAATTTCCCATAATGATGACTAGAAATACAATGGAAAATGTATCATTGATTACTGTTTGAAATAATAATTTATGGTAATTGCAGGTGTTAATCTTTGCTCACCTGAACTAAGAGCCTTCCTTTGTTTTCTTTTGTCTCTGGTCTCCACCTTTCACAGGTACCATGTTCATTATGTTATCCCGTACGACGGAGACCAGTCAGTGGTGGATTCGTCAGAAAATTACTTTGTCACCGACAATGTAACCAAGCAAGAGATTGATCTGATGCTGGGACTCTTGTTGGGGTTTTGTATAAGCTGGTTCCTGGTCTGGATGGATGGGGTTCTGCATTACGCAGTTAGGGCATGGCGGACCAGCAGACGATATGGTAAGTCATTATCAATGATACCGGAATGTTGGCGCGCGGTGCTTGTACAAAGGTGGCAAAGTTGGTAGCTCCCCTTGTGCAACGGTGAAATGGTAAGAATGTAAAAACTCACAAATACTTTGAACATTGAGCGTTAAAGAACAAGAATTCTAGAAACTTCTCAAAAAAAAAAGAAACTGTCTCAGACTCTCTCCTCTACAAGTCTTCAAGATGTAGTATGAGTGTAGGTGGACCAATTAGTGTTGGGAGTAATCAAGATGCACCTGGGCCAATGAGTTGAAACATTGTGGACTGCTGAATAATAGATTTAATAGATAGCCATAGATTGTTGGCAGAAGATCATTTAGAGTCTGGGTAAAATGTGAGAAACACTATGCTAGTCAGCGGGTGTATAAATTATCATATGGTTCGTTTTAAATACTTAATATTTGGTTAATATAATGGTTTTATTCAAACTTTGAATGCCGGAGGAATATGTCTTATATGTTAAGAAGTCTATAATATCTTCCTAATCAACCAAAGCCAATATGAAAAGGGTTTCTACACAAACAATGCTTTTTATCATAATCTGACATCGGTATTCTGCGTGATTTTGTGTCTGCAGCTGATATGCCAGATTCTGCGGCTTTCCCTGCCAACTCCACTTCCTACTGAGGTCTCCAGGATCCTCGGGGAAGAACTTGGAGTGAGTCAGGAATAGCTAGAGAGAGTTGTGTTTGTTAGAAGGAATCTTGTTGAGAAGGGCCGATGGGCACGTCTGGATCATACAAAAATCAAGACACTGCCAGTTTCAAGGGCATGTTGACATTTATTAATGTTGATAGCTAAAGGTCTCCGATATGAATTGGTATTACAGATTCTGTTTTACTGAATATATTGTTTTTTCAAGCGGTGACATACAATGTGGTCGAATGCTTTTGCATCGCACCGTATTAAAAGTACTGGCGCCTCCTTCTACTTAATGATTCGAGAACATGGAGTCGTTGACTCGTTAGTAGCGGTTTATTGGGCCAACGTAGGAAGATTCCTTAAATTTATGGTCTCTTCTTCAGATTCCCATTCTCCTTTAAGCCTCTGAAAGCTATTGCAACTCCACTTCTTTTTCTGTATTAAGCAAATAGTAGGCACCACCTTCAATCATGATTTCTAGAAAAAAATATAATAATGTTTCTCATTCTAGAAGACACATTCTCGAAAAGCCAGCACGGTATCTGCGGCTTCCAGGTTGGCCATTCACACCTGCAATTAGACCAGGGCCAGCCTTCACCATCTATAATCCGATAACACTGAGCATTCGCACATTAGTATTCTTGTATTCATTGTGTGCATTCTGCATACTGATGGGTTGTTCCTGTTGAAGACTATTCTTCTTTATGAACGATCGTCTAGTTTTAAACGGCAGACCTAGAAATTCAGTTTTACCTAAAAGAAACCAATAAAAACCAGGCGGTTCTAACACTAAAAATAAGCCACATGCACACCGCAGGGGTAGCTCTACTGTTTTCACCTTCCTGGGGCAGTGGCGGCACAGAGTTAGCCCAACCAATGTATGTACGTCACAATACAAAACTATGCTTAAAGGAGGCAAAGTTGGATTCAGGCTCTGGAAATATAGAACAAGATGTAATTAACCCATGTGTTTTAATTCTCCCTAAGTGAGTTATTATGGCCAGAAAAAGTAAAAGTGCTAATATATCTCATTTAACACTACATCTTGTCTTACTTTTCACAAGTACTTAAATATGTAATTTATCAGTGTGCCGAAGCTCAGAGCGAGAAGTGAGATAGAGTTGCCCTCTATTTACATTGTTAAAGGCACTTACGTGCTTTTAACCGGCTAGCAGAAGAGAATTTCATTTTAAGCGCATTGACGATAATTTTATACTGAAAGCAACAAACGACAAATGCTATAACATTTGCTTGATTTTGATCATTAGGCATTACAAACGTGGATCTGTGTCAATGGACAGTCACTTGGCTGTGCCTGTGAGCTGTTGGGACTCTGCCGGAGTTGACTAGGGCTTGTTCCGCACTTTGGCCAACTTGACTACCTCAACTTTTTAGATGCTGTCGAATAAAATATTTGTTGCGCCCCAACACCTGAAATGTAACTATGCCCAGCCTGTGTTCACATGTTTTAACAGTTATGTAGCATGTTGGTTGATTAATGTTACATGGGCATTACACAGATCAGTTGAGATCCTAGGAATCGGAACAAACTCAGTGTTATAGTCCCAGACTTTTTTTTTTAGAACCGTATCAGGGCTAAATTGTTACATGTAATCTCAATATTGCTGTGGCTAGACAAGGTATAATGCCTGGAATGTTTATCATGGAGAGCCGCATCGGAGTTCTCTCTGCAGCATGCAGATTAGTTAGCGACCTTCATAATTCCATGTTACTAGGATGTGATCTGAAATTTCTCCCAGGCTTGAGAATCGCCGGTAACGTTGTTTTTGTATAGACCCGTCCGTGCGCACATTTTTCAACATAAATCTAAAGAGAGCATAAAATATAAAGCAAAGACTTGGTCTACAGATAAGCTTGCCTGATGGACAAAAAATAAATATATAGGGAGAATGGAAGCCGTGCTTGATAAAGGGTTCAATTTAAGTAGCAATATTCTGTAGGTGTCTTTATCAGTGAACGGTTTAATAGGTAGAATTCATCAAAAAAGCACCAAGGTTGTCAAAGGACAGAATCCCCACTGATAGTATCTGGCCTAGTAACACTTTCCAGCTTACTGATATCTGGTTAGAAAACATATAATTGATGGTGCTGAGAAATGTGTGTATTTGTTTTGTTTCATTTTAGTCTAAAATGTCTTGAAATCTGTATTTATGTTGACACTTTTTCTTTGTTGTGCGGGTTTGTATATCTTATATGTAGTGCATATCCCTGTTCGCAGTTCTCCCACTGATACAATTCACGCATGGAATAGCACAAAGAGGCACAAAACAATTTACAATGGTGTAACATGGTGGGTTTTACTGACCTCATCAGCACCAGTGGCATCTCTGTAGATCATATAGAGGAAGAGCACATGAGATCAAAGTAGGGGGCCACCTATAATAAGTACCGTATTTGCTCGATTATAAGACGACCCTGATTATAAGACGACCCCCCAAAATCAAAATATTAATTTAGGAAAAAACAAAAAGCCTGAATATAAGACGACCCTATAGGAAAAAAGTTTTACTAGTAAATATTAATTCATGTAAACTATTTTTTCATATTTAATAAAAGCTATGATTGAGAAAAATATATTTTGAATTTCCTTTTATTTGGCCAACCTGCCCCCCAGTTTTGCACATCTCGCCCCCAGGCTTTGCCACTCTGCCCAGAAATGCTGTTTTATACCCCTCCTATTTTGCCCTCTGCCCCATGAGTGCCTTATCCTCTATATGCCAACTATGCCAGTATAGGAGTTAAAAGGCATATATGGCTGAGTGGAATAGGGGGTTAAAATGCATTTGGAGGTTATATACCTCCAGGAAATGCATTTTAACCCCCTATATGCCACTCAGCCCCATGATATGCCTTTAACCCAGCATGTACTGGGCTGCCTTGGCTTGATAGGAGTGTGGATTGCTGTTAGCAGTTTTATAAAAACTGCTAACAGCAATCACACTCCTATCAAGCCAAGGCAGCCAGTACATGCTGGAACCTGGGGATGATGGGAGTGTGAGTACAGCCTCCCTATGCCATGCTAACACCCACCCCCCTTACACATTCATGGTATCATACACACACACTCATTCACAAACATTTAAATACTCATTCATTCCATTAATCACACATTAATCACACATACTTCACACATACTTACCCAAAAACCCTCCCCCACCCCCTTACCTGAACTGCAGATCTCTCACTCGAAGACTTCTGCAGGGGACAGGCTGTGCGAGCAACTTCTCTGGCCCCGCCCCCAGAGGAAGGAGGGGGGAGGCAGTGTTATGTGAGGAAGCTGCTAGCTTCCTGTTCTCCGGCTGCTAGAAGAGACGCTGCTCGCGACCAAAGCCCGGTAAGCAGCCTGGCCCCAGCAGACATTTTTGAGGTCTGATTAGAAGACGATCTCGATTATAAGACGAGGGGTATTTTTCAGAGCATTTGCTCTGAAAAAAACCTCGTCTTATAATCGAGCAAATACGGTACTATCCATGATACTATCCATGATGCACTATATTTAACTTTATTTGTTGGATCATAGTTGATGGGCAAGCATCATGTAAGGGAGCTTTTACCCAAGACCATTATCCTTGGGTTCCTATATGAGGGTAAAAAGAAAAATAATATAATGTAGGTGGTAGCCAATTGGTCAGTATTGTACAAATCTTCTTCTATACCAGCCGAAGTATTATGAAAAATGCAGCTCAGTTCAGAGCATGGGCTCTTGGCCCCACATGTGTGTCACACCAATGGAACACATCAAGGTTGGACCTCACTTTGGAACTCCAAAGCACCACCGTCCTCAATGTATAAAGATCCACACGCTGTGCAAGCCATATATTTTTGTTTTAGAGAGCCATGAACTATCCAACCTCCAACTCACCTGCCTGGGAGCTAACAGCCATTCACCAAAGGGTTAAACATATTTCACTTACCCATAGTAATTCAGATTTTTTTTAAAAAACCCTACATGTCAAGGCCATTAACCTTGGGGTTTTCCAAAGAGAAATCTCCATCATTTAGTCTTCCTTCAGGTATAGCTTTAAACCATGGAGAAGGACGTCCATTCTTATTACTATAGAAGTAAACCATTGATCACAAGATCTTTAGATCTCCAGACCGATGCCTTTGAGGGATTAAATCATATTAAACAATTTAGTAGGAATTTGGAGTAAATGTAGACATTTAGACTGTAGTCTGTTCCCTATTGCTGCGTTCTGAACGTTGAACCTCATGTCCTGCTCACATGCATATAGATGGACCATAGGACTATATGCGGGGTGCACTCGCACACATATATTAAAATATTAAAATGGCTATTTTTTCTAGTTTACAATTAAAACAAAAAGACACAATCCACGCTCACACTGATGATATTATTGATCTGAAATATTTCATGCTGTACCATTAAAATCAGCATTTAATTTTTTGTTTGCTTTTTTGGCTTTGCGTATTCCGAACATCAACCTTAAGTCAACTTTTCCATAAAAAAAAGACACCACTTTTGTGTTGATTTGGCCCATTTGTATAAATAATACTAGAACGTCCGTATGTTAATTGTAATATCACTTTAATGATAGCCATAGGCACAGGGCAGTTCACATAAACTACATTAAAGCGTGTATATTCCCCTCTTCGTTTCTGTATATATAATGGCAGTTACTGATTGTCCGATAGCTGTAAATGCCATCGCACTGAACAAGAGGACAAAACATCCCTGAATGTTTCGACAAAAGGGAGGGCGACGCAACACAATAATTACCTCCTTTGTTGATTTAGGTCCAGTTTACAGCTTTTGTTATATCCTCCCACCTTGTTTTCTGAGCACCTCATCTGCAGACAGCTAGGACAGACAATAGTCTATTATTTACGAACAGAACGGGCAACTGAACAAAGGGGGGGTGAAGGTATTGAATGTATTGAGGATTTTTATGATAGCTCCTGACAGCGATATGCACGAATGGCCTTTTTTTGACATATACATTACAAATTCTGTCAGTCCATGTATGTCTTAAAGGAGCAGTTTAATGTTACTTTAATATGCATTCTTTAAAAGTTACAAAAAAAAGGTTACTTCCCTTAAAGAGAAGCTGCAGCTCCCCTCCCCACCTCATCCATTCTCGCCACTGACCGGCCTGTTTGAAGCACTGGCGCTGACTGGCAGTAAGTTCATCACCTAGTTAGATGGGAAATTTGGTTACTCTGTCAAACAAGTTTAATAAGAAGGATTTATTTGATGTAGGAAACGTGACTTTAAAAATTAAATGATGTTGTCTTTCTTTATTGACTAAGAACAAATCCATCCAGTTCTAAAATGATTGTCCTTCCTTTCTGCAGACAATTCCTGGTCCTGGATTCCAAAGTTCTGTAACTTGAGGCATTTTCGGAAACGGCACCCGCGGCAATATGACGACACCAGTGGGAATATGGTTCACATTAAGCAGAAGCTGTATCATAATGGCCACCCGAGTCCTAGGCATCTCTGAGGTGCCCTCCACAGACAATATCCTCTAAAATAAAGGGGATATAGGACTGTTCTTTCCTTTTGAGGAAAAAAAAACAAACAGACGAAAGACAGTGAATTCATTTTCCGAAATGGGAAGACAGTAGGAAAACAGTTTTCTTCCTTCATATCCTTGTTCTCCTACCTTTATAGGGTAGGGAAAGGACTCCATATAGAAAGTTGAAGGGATTCCAACTTTGGACCTTCATTCATGCCATCAGGCATCTGATTTTAGTTTCGAACTTCTGTAAATATGTAAAAGAAAAAAAAAAATATAAAAAAAAGTGTCATTAACACTTCAAAAAGTGCAAGGTGTGGAAACCTCAAAATTTATTCTGCGTTTTGTGTGTATGTAGTGGTGGGGGAATGGGCAGTTGAGTGTCTTTTGTTGCATAATGCTGTAAAATTTGGTAGCACACTACTTTAAAAGAGAAACAGGACTTTCTTAGTTGCTGACAAGTCTGTAATAGAATTAAATTGTCTCCTTTCTGCCAAATAGAGAAGAATACACTGTACATCTAAGCAGGACTGCAAAAACATCTGGAATGATGGTCTTTAATGGACCATACCATCTTCCGTCCCACCTCCTCTTTGTGTTTGTCTAAGGGATCTCCAGCAGTATTTTAAAGTGCAGTATCGCTTTTTTAACAAAAAGAGGGATTTATAAGTAACTAATAATACATTTTCTTGTTTAGCACATATTTTGGAGTTGCAGAAATATTGTTATTAAAAGTATCCTTTTC
Source organism: Spea multiplicata (assembly GCA_009364415.1). Taxonomy (NCBI): domain Eukaryota; kingdom Metazoa; phylum Chordata; class Amphibia; order Anura; family Pelobatidae; genus Spea; species Spea multiplicata. The sequence continues at coordinate 29,521 of VKOC01005069.1, forward strand.
TTTTTGGGAGTCCTTTAATATCTCCCAGTGTCCGGTGGTACCTATGGTACAGGTTGGCCCTAAAGGCAAATTTTGATGCTGGAATTATCCTAAAAAACTTTTACTTTGTTGCAGTCTTTATATTATATGTTGTTGAGTGACACTGCACCTTAAAATTGTCTGCTGTAACAATATGTAGCAGATGTTTGCACTAAAACATAGGCCGTTGACCTCACTGCTACTTTGATCTGGTTAAAAGAGAATTAGAGAATTAGAGGAATATTCATGATCCACGAGTGTTGTTTTTTTTTAACTTACAGTTCTGCTAAAAACATAACCCTATACAAATTTATTTAAGTATTTATTTAAATGGGTTTCTTGCATTCACTTCCTGTGAGGTCATGAAGTGGCTTGATGTCGACGATGACGATGATGATGGTATAGCTGCATGGGAATTTGGCAGATTTCCGTAGGACTTTGCATGAAGGTTCTCTGCCGTTCCATACACCCCTTTTAGGGTTTTTGTCTTTGATTTTAATATATATCATGATTTCAATCGGGGTTGTCTTGGATGTTTTGGTATGTATAATAGTACTCAGATATTTGAAGGCCTGTCTGTGGTTGCATCTAACAGGGTTTCTGTGTACATCTACTTTATTTTCAATTATTCCGTCAGTTTTTTGTTAATCACGTATGTGTCTGTCACAGAAAAAAAAAAAACATTGGATGAAAGCGGAGCCGAAATTTATAAAAAAAGTGGTGTTGTTGATTAACTCATAAAATTCACCCCCATGACCCCCTTGGCATTGGGCCCTAGGCAGTAGCCTCAGTTGCCTACAGAATATCTTGCCCATGACTGCACTTCTGAATATTCCGGTCATTAACCCTTATCATCCTGGACCACTTGTTTTGTGAAACAGCAACCAATCGCGATTGGCTACCATGCTCATTAAAGATGTTTGTGACCCATGGCGGTTCATACGTTTCGTAGGAAATGGGGCGTATGAATTTCTGCAGATGAATGAGATCATTCTAAGAATATATGTTGACAAGTTAGCCACAACAAAATTGCAGTGTAACCATGGAAACAGTCTCAGCCTACCACTCTGCTTATATCTTATATGAGAAAAACATCAGCTTACTTGAGCAATTTGATTTAATTCATGGACCCTATAAACCGAAACATTCTACTGCATCCCTGTGATATTCTAATTGTTACATCATCTCCTTAATGTCTGCGGCCAATTCCTTTGGGCTTTTGTCTGTTGTCTTTTATCTAGCGTCATGTCCATTTAGTGCTAAACATCAGGATTTAGGGAGTTTTAGCAGGCTAGGGAATGGTGCAGTAAAAGGGGGGGGTCGTTGTGAGATAGGATGATGTATAACAGGACAAAAAAACCCTCCATGTTCGTTTGTAAGTTCTTGGAAGTGTGGGAGGTGACCAAATGGAGATACGTCTACGTGTAAACAAAGGGCCTGCGTTGCCAAAACCTCCTGTCACTGCGCAGGCATGAGGTCGAAATCATTCATTCAGCACATGCGCAGAGACATGTATGCGAGGTGGAAACATTTCACGCACGGAGTGTTAGCTACAGCCATACATTTTAAAAATAGGATTTCTGGCCTATTTTATTTTCATTTAGTTTACTGTATTCGTATTAAAAGCCGATAAAGGCAATGCTTAGTTAATTGTTAAAGATAAGGAGATGTCGGCAAATTCGAAACTTAGGCGACTCCTCTCATAAAATGAAAAAGTCTCATCCCATAATGATTTATTTAGCATCTGAGGTACCTTTACATGCGACATGACAGATAAACTCAAATGTTAGTCATTAGTGAGTACTTAGTGCCAGAATGCCGAGCACGGCTCCTTGTAGTATACAAATAGTATTGTTTCATCTCAGGGATCATGTGAGGTATTTCACGCGTAATATTGTCGAATTGCTCGCTTTAGGATTTTACACCAAGATCTGAATTTCTTTTTAAGGGCCAAGTTGCAGTGTAGTGAAAATGGAAGCAGCATTATCATTCCTGGGAACTTCCCAACGTGGACTCTTCCTCTCCTGGAGGTGTGGCTGCAATCAGGGGTGAGGCTAGCTGCATATAGTGGGTGGGGCTAGACCCATTTAAATTTGAAATGGGTGGGAAGTGGGCAGGACCTGGGCGGAGAGTGGGCATAGCCAAATGATACTCTGCCCTAAGCTGGAAGATAATGACCATGATGCCCATGGAAGGGGCATTGTGGAGATCCTCGGCAAGTTCCCAGGTATGCTCATTGATTATACAGACTCTGGCTAGAATGACTTTACGGACGCTTACCTGAGTAATGGCTAACGGTGCCAAGAACGTTTTCATCACGCTGCAACCATGAGTTCTCTCCATCCATGGAGTGCATCACTGCACCTGCACTTGTCCCGGTTGGTAATTTCTGTATTTTGTGCATATCTGTCCCGACTAAAGGTAGTGTTGCTGTAAGGAATCTGTACCTGCAAACGTGAATCAGTTTGTGTGTTAAAAGTGCGTCCGTGTTCGTTTGTGACGAGTTGTTCCTTCCTTGCAGAATCGTTTTGTTCATTTCATTTAATATTGGAAGGTCTTGTAAACCAATATATTTCCATCCTCCATTTAGAAAAAAATAAATAATTTGCACCTTAACTTTGTTACATGTTGCTACAGTTTACATAAATTGATGTTTGTAGTCATTGGAAAATTATCTACGTTAGTTACATTATACTATTTTTTTAAAAATATTGGTGGTTGAAGTGGGATTCTTTATTTTTTTCTGTTATTTTTTCCAAACTGTAGACTGTTGATTGCACATTAATGAACATGATAACTATTTATTCAATGCCAAAGGTTGCTTTAGCATGCTATCATGTAATTATATGAATACAGACTCTTCTTACAATCACTGATCCGATTTTCACTACAGTGTATGCGATCTTCAGCATATTAGGGACATGTTCGTTTTAAGGGCAGTTGAACGCTCTTAACCCCTTAATGACAAAGTCCGTACATGTACGGCTCAAAATGCATTGTTTTCAATGGGTTTAGGGACCGCCCATTGTCCTTAAGGGGTTAAAATCCGAGTACATATCAACGTACCGTATGCTACAGTAATGACGTTTCTGGTCAGTGATTTTGACGGTGATTTTTTGTCTTGTGACATTAAATCTTTGACATCCCAAGGTGATATGTCTCGCAACAGAACATGTAAAAAAAGAAAGTGTGATTTTTTTTTTTTTCAAATAGCCAAATGGAATAGAGCACTGTGATTCAGATATTAACAAACCCTTCTTCTAGTAAGGGGATACCCAACAAAGACATTGAGCAATCTGGCAGAGGAGAAGTTTATAGAGAATGTATGCAACTTCTGTCTTCCGAAACCAAATATGCACATTGTGGGAGCTTGGTGTAGGCTGTTCATAGGGCCTCAAACACCTACTCCATTACCATTAGCTACTGAAGGAGAAATTATTAACTACGAGCACACATCGATTGGACGAATAAAATAAGTGAACCACGTCTTCAGGTGTAGAAATGTAATAGACTTAAGTTGTAGGTAAACTCACTTGATGTATAAACCATTGACAAGTGTTTGCTGGAGAAGTCTTGTATGAACTGCTTCAAAAAAAAATTATTTCCCAGATATCATATTCCACTCAAACATGATATGGTGGCCAAGCCGTAAATACTGTACATGACCTCTGTATTCCCAAAAAGAATAACCTGTCAGCTCAGCCACCTGTTGAAATCGCAATCAAATATATATATATATATATATATATATATATATATATAATATATCTTACCTCCTCTTAGCTTCTTGGACACGAGGTGGGCTGCATGCGCATGCATCTCATCTCGCTGGGCAGCCATAGTTATTGTTTCTATGCTGTCAGAAGATTTAATAGGAAAAAATCATCAGATTAGAACATATGTAATAGAATAATAGAATAATATACAAGGGATTCATTCCCATCCCCAAAGTGACATCTTGACATTTTATAATGATACGTGCACTTTAAGAAAAAAAACAGGGTCTTTGGGCACCCCAAATACAGGGATTCCCACCAATATAGAAATTTGCATTCACACCAAGATAAAATAATGGCTAATATTCTTTAAAATAAAAGTTTTGCTTGTATTCATGCATGATGGGCCCTGTGGAGGTCGTATCAGAATTGCAAGGGCATTGGTGACTACTGCCGGCCACAGCAAGCAGTTAGGGGGGGGCTCTGCCATAAATCGCATTGTGTTTGTCAAACTCTTCTTAGATAAAATAGAACCACGCATTTAAAGCAAACAATTCAAGAAGAGTTCCAGATGAAGAAACTAAAGGCACATGCTAACGATGGTGTTTCTGGTGGCTTTCGGTAAAGCTAAAAAGTACCTAGGAGACCATTAAATTTGAATGTATTGAGCTGTTCAGCTCATACAAAAGATCATAGACTGCAAAATGTTACGTTGTGTTCATATGGATACAAAATGTTCATACAGAGCACAGACTGTAAGTGTATTAAGCAAATCTAGTAACATGCGGTCTCTGGCACACCATCTGCTGTGGACTACAGCTTCCACGAGAACCATCTAGCTGGCTCAGCATAATGGAAATCATAGTCTAGAGCAGCTGGAAGGCCAGAAGAAGCCTTTCTCTTCTAAGCCGACTGAGTGGGTTAGAATTCAATGAAACACTTGCCTAAAGAACAGTTGTGTTCCTTTCACAAGTGCTGTATGAATTTTGCATCACAAAAGGTGATGACCTTTCATGGAGCATTAGAAGTCTCTATGCATGTAACTTACTTGTGATATCATCTAATATCTCTATCTCTCCCCGCTTCCTTTTAGCATACAACTGCTTTGATAGACATAAATAAATTATTGTCTTGAATTGTAACCACCAGAATGTTTGAAGGTTCTATACTTAATAATGTAGCCACTCATTTAAGAAAAAACTAATTAACGTAACAAACTAAGGAACTCTGGAGACTGAAGTCCAACCAAGGACACCTGAAGGGTAGCTCTACCCATTTCCCACATGGATCT